>PGFW01057296.1:7387-24324 GCA_003123925.1 Haematobia irritans | reverse complement strand
AATGGTTTGTATTTGTTGAGTATAAAAATTATTTACACTCAACTTATACCCAGGAAGATGGAAAACATCTTTAAATTCTTTAAAAATCACATGTTCCAATATCAACATTGGCCAATAAAGCTTCAATTCTTTCAAGATTACGTGACTTAGAATGACTAGCATAGTAAATGTTATATTCGCTTAAAGGATGTATTTCATAATCAATGCTTCCAATCTTTACTGCTGCATCTGTAGTATTCAGTATCTTCACATGTTGCACGCCTTTAGGAGGTATTATACTGTTTGCTAAGACAACTCCTTCTGCCAATCTTTTATTTAATACAATACTATTTTCTCTCACATCCACACATATTGGAAAAATCATCTCTGAACGTGCTGGTATACTTGTGGCGCTTTGATTAATCGGCCTCGTATTCATTGGTAATATGATTTCAACATCATATTAAACGAAATAGTGTATGTTTCGAAGTCTATTTTACACAAGTATCTTGACGGAATATCTCTTCCGATAACTCCATTTGTTGGTATTGGAAATTTCTCATCTACAATATAAAATTTGTCATCCAAAATAAATCTTTCAATATGCAAATTCAATGTTGTAGTACCAATACACTGTACTGCATCTTCAGTAATGCCAGTGAGTTTCACGGTTTCACTTTGGTTTATATTGTCAAAATTGTGGTTTTTGCAAATTAAAACATCAGCTCCCGTATCAACCAAAAATCTTAATTGCCACATTTTATTGATAAATATGCGCTAGATGTTGCCGATATATTAAAAATTCTTACATTTGGCCTTATTGGACAACAGCCTCCTCCATTGTCCGGCCTTCGTAGTTTCCCTCATTAGCTGAATAAAGAAATGCTCGAAATCGTTGGTTAAATCTTTCATCATATGAACGGTTCCGAGTATTTTGAGCATAATTGCCGCGATAGTCGTTGTGTCGATTATTTCTTGTGTTATTATTATTATTTTAATAACTAGTTTGTCTCCGGTTACTGTTAGGCTTACCGTACCTCGGGGTATCTGGCTCGCCAATTGTAACTCTGTTTTTCGTTGCGTTTGTTTCTATCGTCGAAACGCTCCCTAGGCATAAACTGACTATCTCCACTATATCCATTATTGTTCCCAAATCTCTTATTACTTCCATACCTACTATCATTACCATTGTAACTCCTACTTCTTCCGCCTCTCAAATTCTGTGCCGCCTCACTCAAAGTTTTTGGCATGTTCGATAACAATATAGGTTGATACTCCGCACTAACACCCTTAACAAAAACATTAAGTGTCATGCCATCACTCACTTTATATATTGCATCCTTCGTCTCCCTCGTGATCCGGGTTCGAAACAATTGCCGCACACTTCAACGCACTCTAACTGATCTGCCACGCCTCCGACATTGTTCCTCTAAGCACGCAGCGTGTACTCGACTCCTGCTCTGCCTACCCGTTGTACCCAATTCAGTCAAAACCTGTTGCAAAGTTTTCTGATTCGGAAATGCTTCCTCTAAACTTTTCTTCAATTCACACCATGTTGTTGGCTTGTTGGAACGACCTAAAATGCTCCTCACCTGGGTTGAGAGATAGAAATTATAGACATACTTAACGAAAATTGGTCTATCTTCTTCATCTGCTCCTCGGTAAAAACTCAACTCAATTATACTTGACATCGCGCAGGCTTACTGAGTCACAACACCATTTTATGCCCAAATACAAGCAGTTATTACCATAAAGGTTGCACCGAGTTTGTAGCTGTGCGGGAAGTACACTCTAAAATTCCATAACGAATTTGACCCTAAGCTTCAATATCGAAGTATTATCTAACCACACCACAATGTGTGGTTCAAACCTGTTCAAAAAAAAACAATAAGCTGTTTGCAACTGAATTCAGCGAAATAAATATTAAGTACAGTGTTAGTGTATTCCGCGACATTAGCTTTATAGTGCAGCTTTGTTTCAATAGTTTTAAGTTAACATTGTAATTCAAAACACCTGTTATAATAGTAATAATGATAATAGAACTGTATGTTTAACGATATAAGGATTGTTGATTCTGTTTAAAGGATATGTAACGAAAAAAGAAATAGAATTAGAAACTCGCCGTTACTTTAGTATAAAAGATCATCAAATTTCAAAATAAAAGGGTCATTCAGTGTTCTAGAGCCTATAAAACAAGGCACTTTATCCTAAATAAAAATCATTTCAAGGATAAAATTGCTGTGGCAAACTGCCATTGTGCCGGAATAACAAAAATTAACTTTTTCCAAAGTGGCGTTTTAGCGCCGGCCACGGTCGTCATTAGGCAGGCCAACATGTAAATTTTTGCAAAAAACACGATACATTACATCAAAACAAAAAATCCACAAACGTTTACATGCGATCCTGTCAACAAAGCAAAATTCATGCCTTTTTGGAAAGACATTTGCCCTGTGGAGCCGACTGCTGGTCCGAAAAATATTAACGCTTGGAGAGTATTTTGAAAGAAGAAACAAAAGGGCCTGCAAGAGGAAAAAACTTACTCGATTCCACCAACAACGAAACCAAAATACCGGCAGGGTTGGCAAAAAATTATTCGTCAGTGAAGGAATGTTGCAGCCGCATCAAAGAAAGCCATCCAACGCCTGATCCCTACCATCCTTTGGCAAACGAGCGATCGGAATGTGTTGCTTAATTGATCGCAGATTCAGGCTGAGATGCCAAACGAAGAAGAATAACAACAAAAACACTTGTGAAACAACACTGAATAACCAATAACACAACATTAAACAAATGCTAAAAAGGCTGAACCTTTTTAATTTTGTTTTGTATTCTATTTGAAAAAAGGAAAGAAACAATGAAAAATATAAAAAGAAATTATAGCATATAAACACTATTTGAATATCTATTAATTTTAAATCTATTAAATTTATTCATATAAAAAATTAATCTGTTCCGTTTTTATAGATGTCCGACTGGTTGACATTTTAATATTTCCTGATTTGAGTATCTCAGTAAAAAGTAACCGGTTCACATGTATTGAATAGGGTTGTATTTTCCATAGTAAGGGCGTACGATTACGTGTTGAAAAATGATAGAGTTGTATTTTCATTGTTAAAGGGCGTACATACGTTTGTTAAAATCGTTAAAATTCAAATTAATATTAAGGAGCGATACACATTGTATTGTTATTTTGAGAATAAATTATAGTAGAGTTTAGGAGTTTAGTAAAATTCAGTTGGACAAAGAATTAATTAATAATTATAGTATTTGTTTATTGTAAATTTTTAATTTATTGGCATTTTATGTACTTTTATAATGGAGTCGTTGAATGAATATATAATGGAAGGAAGAATTGAAAAATAAATAGAAAATGCGTTCTTGTAAACAGAACACTTCACAAAAAAGTATTTGGAAGAAAAGTTTGCAACGTTAAATTTTCTGAAAAATAAGATGTTAATAGAGAGTTGTTGATGAAGAAGAGAGTAAAACTTTAAAAATACATTGGAAAACTTCGTGGAGAGACTGCAAGCATTTTAAAAAGTTTTAAAGTAAAAAAGAGGAAGTTGTAGAGGTAAGAAAGTTTTTTCCAAATAGATACGCGTCTTTTAACATTCTAAATGGTAGGTCAAAAAAATTCTATAAGTGTTCAAGGGGACTTTAAATTTTGGATGATTTTATTTCGCAAGCTGAATTGCTGCACGATTTGTTGAATGAAGAAGATAGACCAATTTTCGTTAAGTATGTCTATAATTTCTATCTCCAACCCAGGGTGAGGAGCATTTTAGGTCGTTCCAACAAAAGCCAACAACTATGGGTGGTGAATTGAAGAAAAAGTTTTAGAGGAAGAGCATTTCCGAATCAGAAAACCTGTGCAAAGTTTTCTGGATTCGGAAAATGCTCTCTCTAAACTTTTCTTCAATTCAACCCATGTTGTTGGCTTTGTTGGAACGACCTTAAAATGCTCCTCACCTGGGTTGAGAGATAGAAATTATAGACATACTTAACGAAAATTGGTCTATCTTCTCATTTCAACAAATCGTGCAGCAATTCAGCTTGCGAAATAAAATCATCCAAAAATTTAAAAGTCCCCTTGAACACTATAAGAATTTTGCCTACCATAGAAATGTTAAAAGACGCCGTATTGGGAAAACTTTCTACCTCTACAACTTCCTCTTTTACTTTAAAACTTTTTAAAATGCTTTGCAGTCTCTCCACGAAGTTTTCCAAATTGTCATTTTAAAGTTTTGACCTCTTCTTCATCAACAATCTTTATTCAACATTCTTCTTCAGAAATTTAACCGTTGCAAACATTTTCTTCCAAATACTTTTTTGTGAAGGTTCTGTGTTACACGCATTTCTATTTATTTTTGCAAATTTTTCCAATTCATTATATGTCTTCATTCAACGACTCCTATAAAGTACTAAATGAATAAATTAATAATTTCAATAAACAAAATACTATAATTAATTAATTAATTTTTTCCATGATTTTAGCTAACCTAAACTCTACTATAATTTATTTCAAAATAACAAATTAGCAATGTGTATACGCTTCCTTAATATTAATTTGAAATTTAACGATTTTTCAAAACACGTATGTACGCCCTTACTAATGAAAACTACAACTCTATTCAATTTTTCACACGCTAGTACGCCCTTACTATGAAAGTACAACCCTATTCAATACATGTGAACGGTACTTTTTACTTGGAGTAACTCAATCAGACAATATAAAATGTCAACCAGTCGGGACATCTATAAAGCGAACAGATTAATTTTTTAAATTGAATTAAAATTTAATAGTTTAAAATTAATAGATAATTCAAATAGTGTGTTAATGCTATAATATTAATTTTATATTTATTCATTGTTTTCTTTTCCCTTTTTTTAAATAGAAACAAACAAAAATAAAAGGTTCCAGCCTTTTTAGCTTTGTTAATGTTGTGTTATTGGTTATCAGTGTTGTGTTCACAAGTTGTTTTGTTGTTTCTTCTTCGTTGCATCTCAGCCCTGAATTGATCAAATACGGCCAACCACATTTCCGATGCTCGTTGCCAAGATGGTAGGGGATCAGCGTTAGATGGCTTTCTTTGAGGGCTGCAACTTCCCTTCACTGACGAAAATTTTGCCAACCCTGCGGTAATTTTTGGTTTCGTTGTTGGTGGAATCGAGTAAGTTTTTCCTCGCAGGCCCTTTGCTTCTTTTTCAAATACTCTTCCAACGTTAAAATTTTTCGGACCAGCAGTCGGCTCCACAGGGCAAATGTCTTCCCAAAGCATGAATTTTGTTGCGTTGACAGGATCGCCATGTAACGTTTTGTGATTTTTGTTTGAATGCTAATGTATTGGTGGTTTTTGCAAAAATTTAATGTTGGCCTGCCTAATGACGTGCCGGCGCTTAAAACGCCACTTGGAAAAAAGTTAATTTTGTTATTCAGGCACAATGGAGTGCCACAGCAATTTATCCTGAATATTTTTATTTAGGATAAAGTGCCTGTTTTAGGCTTAGAAACTTGAATGACCCTTTATTTGAAATTTGATGATCTTTTATACTAAAGTAACGGCATTTCTAATTCTATTTTCTTTTTTCTAACATATCCTTAAAAATAACAATCCTTATATCTAAACATAAGTTCTATTATTTATTACTATACTAACAGCTGTTTGAATTACAATGTAACTTAAACTATTGAACAGCTCACTTAAAGCTAATGTACCGAATACACTACACTGTACTTAATTTTAGTTGTGAATCAGTTGCAAACAGCTATTGTTTTTTTTTTTGAACAGTTGATACCACACATTGTGGTTAGATAATACTTCGATATTGAAGCTAGGGTCAAATTCGTTATGGAATAGATGTACTTCACAGCTACAAATCGGTGCACCTTTATGGTAAACTGCTTGGATATTTGGGCATAAAAAGGTGTTGTGATCCAGTAAGCTGTGTATAAGAGACAGGCAGTCAAGTATAATTGAGTTGAGTTTTTACCGGGAGCAGACGTAACTTTGCCTTGCTTAGGGTGTTTCGGCTTACAGTAAGATTAATATATATATACTAGGTTAAAATTATTGTATAAGACTTCTACATTATGTTATCAAAAATTTACTAGATGAGTAAGACTCAGTTGTAATAAATTCCAAATAAAAAAGTAAGATTAATACCGAAAAGTCACGGGTCGCAGGTGGCAGATTGGCAGAGACAATGTTGATGATTGCTGTGAATTGTACGAGGGCGCGTTTCTCATCGGTAATTATAGAAAATACACATTAAAACTAACACCAACAACCAAGTGAAGTAAACAGCTGTTGTTTCTTTCTGTCAAATAATGTTATTTTGAGAAGAGGTTGCAGGATCACCAAAATAACACCGATAACAGATTGATAGCAATTAGAAGTCGATAAGCGACCGGCCGAATTCCATACAAAATATGTCGAACCCGTTACGCCAGTCGGAGTCAGTGGAGTAGTTGAACAAAAGCAAAACGCAAACTTGCGGAAACGTCGCCAGAGAGCTCGACAATGGTTGGAAATATATCCATAACAGAGTTAATGAAAATTATGAATGACACTATGTCTAATCTATTGGACAAAAAAAAAAAACTGGCAAATCTTCCAACAAAATCCGAATATGTTGAACTAAAGACTGATATAGAAAGAGTAAAAGAAGAAGTTAAGCGGCTATCGTTAGAGAATGAGCCAATGAAAACTGAAATTAAATATTTAGAGAAGCACAAATCGATGATAATACAAGAATGCAAAGAATGGATGCGCATGCGCGGCAAAAAAATATTATTATAAGAGGTTGCCATTCAAAAATTCAATTTAATGGTGCAGCCAGAAAACTTTTTTAAATGTATTGAAATGAATACAAATGTCGAAATTAAGAAATTAAAACAAAGATAACGAACACAATGACGGTTTTGTAGAACTGAAGTTCTGAAAGATTTCCTAAAGATATCTTTAGAAATACAAAAACATTTGCAGGTAATCTCAGTTTATTGTCGAGAGGGATTTATCTGGACACCAGCTTGAAAGAAAGGAGAATATTGAAAATTAAACAAAAGAGAGAAAAAGTCGCTCGTACGTAGTGATAAACTAGTAATTGTTAATTTTATTGGAACGAAAAAGAGAACTTATGTGTGGCAGGTAATGGAATGAACATGCTTTATAGATATTTATAGAGGAGCTATAAAAGATTTGCAATTGAATATTGTAAACTTCATCAAAGTTTGTAAGCAAAAACTATTAAAAAAAGATAAAAAAAAACTAATTTGTAATCAAAGTATTCTACATAGTAATGAGAAAACAAGCAAACATGAATTAGAAAAAGCTTTTTTAACAATTGTATCCTATAATGTTAATGGCCTTGGGGGGAAATATCTTCATCATGAATTTTTTAATTATTTAGAAAATTTTGTCATTTTTTTTTATATTGGAAACTCATGTAGAAGAAGGTCGTCAAACTAAATATGAAAATAGATTTAAGAATTACAAAATAATACTGGAAATATGCTACTACAGTGAGCAATCGAGGAAAGAGCGATTGGAGGTTAAGTACTTGGTATTCGGAGAGATGCAGAGACAGAGTGGATTTAAATACAAAGTGGTAGAACTGATCTCACGGATGTCGTAATTTTGCGAAATAAACCAATTATATTTAAGAAACGCAAATTGGGCGAGAAGACTTTTCAGGATTAAAAGAGGCGGTGAAAAATAACGATTCACCTAAAATAGTTATAGAGATCACAACGTAAGATTGGAGAGGATCAGCAGAACGTCCAAAAGATTTATCGAACCAACTTATAGTACACGGTCAAAGAAAATCCAACGATAAGATTATTAATGTAAATGGCAAGAAGTATACAGAATTCTGCAACAATTATGGGCTTGTCATCCTAAATGGTAGAACTGCAGGGGATGAACAAGGATGTTTTACTTTTGCTAACAAAAATGGTAATTCGGTTATTGATTTGTGTGTAGTATCTCTAGATATTATTTCAAATGTGAAGACACTAAACGTTGACAATCAACTTTGGTCAGATCATTGGCCGGTGGTGTTAACTTTGGAATGTAACAAATATGTACACGGATGAAAAAGACTGTTTTTCATATGTTTGGCTATAAACATTATATGTTTGGAACACACAATTTTTAAATCACCAATATTTTTGAGTGCAGAGCCATATAAATGTTCATCAAACTAACAATAACAATGTTAGGGACATAATAATGTTAATATTTAAACATATTAATGTTTGGGACAATAAAATGTGTTGTAAATCATGAATATGCTTGGATCAAACATATATGTAATTAGAATAGCCGTATAAACCATATATGTGTTTATGTAGCTTGGGATGCGCTATTTATACAGGGAGCGATATTAATTAGAGTTGTGGTGTGTTTGACTGTGTTATTACAAAAATTAAACATTTATTTTTCCTTGGGGCAAATTGATCAGACTATCTTTGGATCCTTTACAAACTGGAATGCGGTCCCGCTGTTTTCGAGATCCCCGTCCCGGGCGGCAAAAGGTAAAATTAAAATAAAAAAAACATCATACATTGAATAATCTTCTACAATGTTTGTATTACAGAAGGAAAGAGGTGCTAAAGAACTAAAAAATCTCGTGAAAGGTAGAAAGAGTGTCGGGGAATATACAATTGGGCAGAACAAAATTTTGAGCATTCAGGCGAAAACCGTATGTTGTGTAGGCACCTATTATAAGCCTGTTGTATCTTTCATCAATTTCAATTTATGATTGTAATATATAGAATAAATATAGAATTTTGAGCACATTTGTTTTGGGAATTTTTTTTAAGCAATATAATTTTTGGTGCAATGCTTCCAGAACAATTATAATGGTCACATAATAATCATATGTTTTGAAGCCTATTTTGGAGATTGTGATTTGCAACACAATAACAAATGTGGAATAACTTACGACTACCCAAAACATATATTGTAGTATAGACCAATAATTGCTTTCAAACATATTTATATTTGGAAGAGATCAAGTTAACATGTTTGGAGCAATCCGCAAATGTATATGCTTGAAGCAAAAATATGTTTCGGAGTAATGTTACCAGGCGAAGCGGATTTTTGTGAGCGTGGTAGAAAATGGTAAGCGATAACTAATCTGACCCCGAGCTAAGTTTGGGCACCAGGAAGAGAGATAATGTATCAATAGGTCAATAAATGAGAATATTTCACGGTACAAAAAATCGCTTCTGTACCATAATTACTCAGAAACCATATTTGCTTCAGCAATAGCATTTATGTGGTATTGGCCGCAAAACATTTATAATGTATTGATCTCTTCCAAGTATGATTAATCATGTTTAAGCATGATTGTGTCTAAACAATATTATGTTTGGGTAGGCTCTAAGTTCCAAAACATTTTGTATTTTTGCATCCAAATTCCAATAAATGTGTTGGTCTCTCCAAAAAGACAATAATGTTATGTATACTGAGCCATATATATATGTTTTGGAACATTTTGGACGCCAAAAATATTTTATATGCTAAAAAAATTCTCCAAAACAAATATGTGGCTCAAAATTTTATTTATTTATTTATATATTTTACAATCATTAAATGAATTATGAAAATAAACCAGGTAATATAGGTGCTAACAACATGAGGTTTTTCGACCTGAATGCTGCAAAATTTTGTTTCTGCCATAATCTGCATATTGTCCCCGAACATCTTTCCTCACTCATCACGAGATTTTTTTAGTTCTTAGCAACCTTTTTCTGTAATATCAAACATTGTTAGAAGAAATTCATTCCATTTTATGATTTTTTTTATTTTAAATTTTACCTTTTTTGCCGGGACGGGGAGTGCGAACAACGGACCACACAGTTTGTAAGGATGAAACAAAAGAAGTAGCTGATGGCAAGTTGCCCAAGGAAAAATAAAAATATTAATTTTGTAAATAACAACAAGCAACCTAGCCAACTTAATTCAAATATCAGCTCCTGTTAAAATAGCGTCCAAGCTACTGAAACAATATTATGGATGTATTAGGCTATTTCTAAAATAATATATGTTTGGCATTCACGCATATTTAATATTTACAAACATTTTATGTCCCAAACATAATTTGTTTTCTAAAATATTATACAATATATGTCCCCAAGACACTGTTATGCTCAGTTTAGTGAAGCATTATATGCTTTGCCCTCAATAACAATGATGTGTGTTTAAAGAATTTGTTTCCAAACATATAATGTTATAGCCAAACACATGAGCAGAAACAGTCCTTTTTCATCCCCGGCAGAAAGCAAGATAGATTAGCTGACAGGGCGATCTAAAAAAGGAAGGTTAGAATGCGGCATTAGCAGGACACAAATCAAGTGGGTGACAAATTGCAACCGTGAAATTAAGGCAACAAAAAGAGAAGAAATCGTCAATTGGATGCCAACACCCTCCAAAAAGAAAGCTCGGCACGTCTCTGAGACATAGTTCAAACATATTTTTGGCAGGAAATCCGACATATATGTTATTGATACTGGCCGAAATCGAATTAGATAGTGTTGTTATATGAGAAAAGTATGTATAGTGTGGGTGGAGAAGCATTGTTGAGCCCAGAAATGTATTATAGTGCTTGAAGAATTTTCGCCGCCAGAAGAAGATTGTGGCTTCGATTCCACGCGGGAAATTTGTTTAGTCGTCTTGGGCGACGCTGGAGATTTTCTGTAAGTAGCAGGAACTATGATGGTTGAAGGAAGATTATGTCAATTTATAATTTTTTTAAAATTTTACCTGTGTCGGCTGGGACGGAAATCGAACCGAGAACAATACAGTTTGTAAGTGCACAGGCCACACTAAACCGACTGAGGCTACCGCTAGCTGTATATAGGTCATCCAAGAAGACGAATTATCGTTAGTAGAGTTACATGTTTATATAGCATAGTCTTGCTTGCAGCGCCACACGAGCCCAGTGCAAACAATAGACATTATTAAACAGAAACATACATGGTGTTGGCAACGTGTGGAGCAGCTGGAGTAGGCAATAGGTCTGCCGCTAGCATGCAAAGGGTCGTGGGTTCCAAGTCGCCTGGCTCGCGACAAGATCCACCGAATTGTTTTTTTTTTTGTAATTATACATATGAGTTATATTTTATACTATAGATACTATTGTTATAAATGAAACTTCGAAATGTGGGCGGTGTATTAAGAATTTACAGTCAGATAACGTGCGTTGATTATGAAACTGAAATGGGACTGCAGCTTTTTGGATAAAATATAATTTTTTTATTGCAATTTGGATAATAAAACTGGTTTTGGTATAAAGTTTGATATTTTGGAAGGAATTCAAACCTCTAACAAAGGGACTGGTCGAGTACATATAATTTTATAAATACACAAATTAAATATTTTATTATTTTTTTGGTAATGCCTTATAGCAGTTCCGAAACAAATATAAGACGGTTTCACAGAAATTGTATACTCCTTACGATTCTCCATCGCTGTGTTAATTTATAGAATATCTTTCGTCAACCCTCCGGATTTTTATCTCAATTTCTTTTCTCTATACTCTCACTCTCTCTCTCTGATGCTCTCTGAATAAAATATCACAACATAATATATGATTTATCGAAAATTGTGTAAATTTTAAGATGATTACATATCACATATAATTTATGCATGCTCCCGCAAAACATCATATATTCTAACAATTAAGCATATTGTGTTCCAAAACATTTAGTGTTAGTTTGGAGAAACCAATTGTTGTTTATTGTTTTATTGTGAACACATTTTGTTTATATCGAAACTATGAACATATTTTCTAACAGTGAAATCACTGCAAGTATGCTGAAGATCATTTTGATCTCTTCTATACGTGAATGCTCATTAATTTTGACTTCAAAAGAGGTTGAGACTTGGGCAGAGACTTTACATATGCAGAATTAAGAAGAAACTTGAATAAAGTGAAGAGAAAGAAATCTCGAAATACGAACCCATATAATTTTTTTTTGGTGGTGTTCTGGACTATTTGCTTAATACAGAATTTTTTACGCCTTGAGGATGCTGTTGTTTTTTCTAATCTTTATTTAAACTTGATATAGTTATTATTTACAGCTTCTTTTTTTTTATACAAAACTAGATTAATTACTTAAAATCCTCCAGTTTTACAATGATGAAATTTATCAACTTTTAAAAAAATAATTAATCAATGTTTTTTAAATCATCTGGCAGTTTCATTGAACACTTTAAGACCGTTATATAAAAGTAAATTTTGATTAGAAACTAGTTGTACTAAAAGCAATCTGAAGTTATTGTGTTTCTTAAAACTGTAACGGTTGTACATCTGATACAATATGTTATAGTTAGTTTCTCCAAAAATACATGGCAACATTCCATTTTTAATTTTGAAGATAAATATTAAAGCATTCATTACAAGCCTCTGGTTTATTGATAGCCACCGCAAAGTATCCAGCATTGTAGATATATGAGTTAATCTGTGACATCTCAATATGCAACGCATTCCTTTATTTTGCAATTCTTTTGAAAGTAAATATTATTTACAAGATTGGTTCCAAGAATAATAATGTAGAGGGCAGTATTCAAAATGAATGGTTTTATTCGTTGTTTATATATGTTTATTAGGCAGTTTCTGTAACAACCGGATGAAAAAAGACTGTTTTTTTTCATGATTTTTGCTATAACATTATAGGTTATCGGAACACAAATTTTTAAACCACAATATTGTTGAATGCATAGCATATAATGTCCAATAAAAACCTAGCATAATCATGTTGGACATATATGGTTAATATGTTAGAACAGTAAATTATGTTTGGGACATAAAATGTTTGTAAATAATAATACTTGGATGCAAACATATATAATTTAGATATAGCCTATAAACATCATATTGTGTTTAGTAGCTGGAGCGCTAATTTAACGAGAGAGCGGATATTGAATTAAGTTGGTGTTGTTGCTTTGTTAATTCAAAATTAACAGTTTTAGTTTTCCTTGGACAATTGATCAGCTACTTCTTTGATCCTTAACCAAAACTGATGTGGCTCGCGCGTTCGAATCCCGTCCCGGCAAAAGGTCAAAATTAAAATAAAACAAGTATATTAAAGCAGTAAATTCGGCCGGGGCCAGAATTTTAAATACCCACCAACCATGGAATCAAATATGATAGTTTACTTTGAAAACTCTTCGTCGCTATGGGTTAACTTGCGACTAATATAGTAGATTTTAAGGGGGTTTGAAGACAAATCTTCTCCCAAGCAAGTCAGTTCCCGGAGACAAAAGAATTCTACCTATGAAGACCAGATCCAGATTCTGGATTTATGATGAAACGCAATTTCGTGTATAATGATGAAAATTACGCCTTGATTTAAATCTTAAATATGTAAATTTTTTTCCGCATTATATTAAATACGATGAAGTAAAAATCTATGGAAATGTTTACTTTAGTTTGAAGGCAAGTTTTCATGATCAGTGCGCCTGCTATACCCTGAAAGAAGTGTTGTTCTTTTTTGAGAAATGTAATATTAGACAAGCAAAAAGTTTCTTCGACACAAATTTTCGAGCAATCGTTGAATAACGAAAATACATTTATAAGAAAAGGAATTTTCGTTGTCAAAAACTATTCATTATAATGATTACAAATTCCAGCAAAATCGGATAAAAAACTACGGAATTCAGAAGCCAAATGAAATAAAGCCGGAGACATCGGTGTATATGGGGCTACACAAAAACATGGACCGATAGGTACGCATTTGCCTACTCACATATTTGTGACCAGATTTCAAATTTCAAAAACAAATCGCTAGAAACTATAGGTCTCTTAGACGCCAGAAGTAAAAATATAGAGATTAGTCTATTATGGGCTAATAACCAAAAAATGGGCACCATTTTCGGCACACCTTTTTATGGCCCCAAAAGAACTCTAGATTTTCCCAAGAAGCAAAATCGGGAGATCAGTCTCTACGGGGGCTATATCAAAACATGGACCGATGAGCACCATTTTCGGCACACCTTTTTATGGTCCTCAAATACATCTAGATTTCCAATTTCAGGCAAATCGGATGGTAAATATAGTTTCTAGAACCCTAAGAAAGCAAATCTGGGATATCGGTCCGTATGGGGGCATATACCAAAACATGGACCGATGGCACCAATTTTTCGGCACACCTTGTTATGTCCTCAAAATACCTCTATATTTCCTTTTCAGGCAAATTGGATAAAAAACTAACGGTTTTTAATAGGCCAAGACTCAAGGCCAAGATCGGAGGTTTGTTTATAGGGGGCCAAGTATCAAACATGGACCGATGACACTCATTTCGACACACGCTCTTTTATGGTCCCAATAATACTCTAAGATTTTCAAAATTTCATACAAATCGGATAGGGAAATACTGTTTATAGACGCGTAAGAGCAAAATTCGGAGATTCGGTCTATTATGGGGGCTATAAGCCAAAACATGGAACCGATACGGACCACTTTCGAGCATACCTCTTTATAGTCCCACAAATTTACCTATAGATTTCCAATTTCAGGCAAATCGGCTGTAAAAGTATAGATTTCTAGACGCCCAAGACAGCAAAAATACGGAGATCGGTCTATATTGGGCTATATCAAGAAACATGGAACGCGATACAGACCATTTTTCGACACACCTAACTTATGGTCCAAAATATCCTCTGGATTTCACATTTCAGGCAAATTCTGTGATAAAACACGGTTTTATGAGGCGCCAAGACCCCAAAATCGGACGGTCGGTTATATGGACTATATCAAACTGGACCGATATAAGGCCCATCTCGAAACTTGACCTGCCGCAAAAATAAACGTAATCTGTGCCAAATTCTAGACGATAGGCGCCATTAGTTGAAGGCTGTAGCGTGATTACAACAGAACAGAACAGACATGCTTATGATCGTCTTAGAAGTTCTCTCCTGATCAAGAAAATATATATTACTTATAATAGTCCGGAAATCGATATTTCGATGTGTTACAAAACGGAATGACAAACTTATTTATACCCCCGTCACGCAATTTATGGTGTTGGGTATAAAACTTATACAATTGAATAATATCTTCTACTAATGTTTGTATTACACGAAAAAGGGCTATAGAACAAAAAATCTCGTGGAAGTGAGGAAGAGTGTGGGAAATATACAAATTGGCAGAAACAAAATTTTGAGCATTTCAGGTCGAAAACCTAATGTTGTTAGCAACTATAATTAGCCTGTTTAGTTTCATAATTCATTATGATTGTAAATATATAAATAAATAAAATTTGAGCACAATATTGTTTTGGAGGAATTTTTTTAAGCATAATAATATTTTGGTGAAAAATGCTATCAAACATATTAATATGTTCAGCATAATCGAACATATTTTTTTTGGAAAGACAAACGGTTATGAATTTGGATGCAAAAATCAAAATGTTCTGGACAACTTAGACTATGCCCAAATAAATTTGTTTAGAACCAAATATGCTTTTCAAACGTGATTATATATTGGAATGAGATCAAGGACATATAAATGTTTGAGAATACCCAAAAATGTATATGCTTGAAGGCAAAATATGTTTTGGGATAATGTTACAGAAGCGAATTTTTGTGAGCGTGTAGGCAGTTGAGATCGAAATTCCTTCTTAAAAATAGCTATTTTCTTGAAATTTGTCGAACATATGTAGTTTGAAAATGAAGTATCAAATTAAGTTCGTGTCAATATAACAACCTAAGTACTATTATTTCCTCCACTTCTGCACTAATTTCATCTTGTAGATATGTGGTTAAAAATGTTGCTCCATTCAAAATCATTAGCTGTTTCGTTTTGCTTAAATATTTAGTTTTAGCCTATTCATTTCGCAGGTTAATCTCCAAGCATTGTTTTCAAATCTTGATTTAAATCTCTATACACTGCCTCTATATTAGAGTCCATGGGTATAAATACAGAGCATCATCCGCAAACGACAAACTTTGCTTTATGCAATATTTGTTACCATGTCATTCGAAACCGTATATTAAAACAGTAAAAGTCCCCAATACTAGCTCCTTGTGGCACCCTCAAATTTCAACTCGAATTTTTGAACGAATATATGTAGCCACACTTTGTCCTTTGCTTCTATTACTCAGGTAGACTTTCAAACCATTTCAGTTTCTTTTTCCTTATAACTCCATATCTATTCAAGTTTGCTTCAAGATATTTCTCTAATTTCTACCGTTTCAAAAGCGCGTTTTAGATCTAGAAAAACAGCTTTTGCAACGGCAGCGTTTTTTGGCATAATTTTGCATTTCCATTGGGTTACTACGAGATTTAAAGTGCTTCGCAACTATGGTTCTGCCCTAAACCTGAAATATGGGTTTCAAATAAAAATTAATTAGTTTCAAAAGTGTGCAATATAAACTGTGTATGTACAATTTTCTATTAGTTTTGCTTAATATAGGCAGCATTTTATCGCTTATCTCATTAGCATTTGTCGTATTTTTAATTTTCTGATATGGTATGAATGTTATGATTCCTTCAGGACATCTGGAAATATTCCGGTTTCTAAAGATTCCACAACAATTTTGTGCAGATTTGCCCAACAATGTCAAAGTTATCCAGCAGCATTTTAGTTGTCACAAAATATTGATCTTTCTTGCCATTTATCGCTCTCATAGCCTCTCACCTTAACTCAGTTTAGATCTATCATTCTGAATTGAATAAGACTGAGCGTTTGTACTATCATGTTTCATATTTCAAAAGTATACTGGTTTACGACGTCATAATCTGTCTATAAAAAACGAATTTAGCCCTTCTGCAATACGCTTCATCTCCAGACACAAACAACGCCCTTTCAAATTTATTGTTTATTGGGTATCCTTCTTTTTAACACTAAACCTTTTATTGTCTCCACATGGATTTTCGGTCTAAACAACCTTTAAATTTGTTGTTAAGAAATGCTTTAGCTTTTTTATTTCTTTGCCATAATTATTTCT
>PGFW01057279.1:7827-19938 GCA_003123925.1 Haematobia irritans | reverse complement strand
CAGCTTTGTCAAAATTTTTACTTTCTATACAGAATTTCCTGTCAAAATTTTTATTTCTATAGAAAAATTATGTTCAAATTTTTTTATTTCTAAGAAAAATTTGTCAAATTTTCTATATTCTATAGGAAAAAATTTGTTCAAATTTTTTATTTCTATAGGAAAATTTGTTCAAATTTTTATTTCTATAGAAAAATTTTATCAAATCTTTATTCTATTAGAAATATATTGCTCAAATTTTTATTTCTATTAGGAAAATTTTGTCAACAATTTTATACTTGAATAGAAAATTTTTTGTCAAAATTTTTTATTTCTATAAAAAAATTTTTTCAAAATGTTATTGCATACCAAAAATTTGTCAAAATTTATTTCAATAGCAAAAATTGTTAAAATTTTTATTTCTAAGAAAAATTTGTCAAAATTTTTATTTCTATACAACATTTTGTTCAAAATTTAAAATTTGGGAGTGTTCTATAGAAAATTTTGTCAACATTTGATTTTCTTCTAGAAACATTTGTCAAATTTTATTTCTATAGAAAAATTGTATTAAAATTTTATTTCTTACAGAAAATTTGTCAAAATTTTATTTTCTATAGAAATTTTGTCAAAATTTATTTCTATAGAAAATTTTCGTCAAAATCTTTATTTTCTATAACAACATTTTTGTCCAAATTCTATTTCTATAGAAAAATTTTGTTGAAAATTTTATTTCTATACAGCATTTTGTTCCCAAATTTTATTTCTATAGCAAAAATTTTGTCAAATTTTTTATTTCTATAGAAAAAATTGTCAAAAATTTTTATTTCTATAAGAAAAAATTTGTCAATTTTTAAATTCTATGCGAAAATTTTTTAGTCAAAATTTTATCTCTATTACAGCATTTTTTGTCCAAATTTTATTTCTATAGAAAATTTTGTCCAAATTTTATTTCTATTACAGGAATCTTTGTCCAAATTTTATTTCTATAGAATAATTTTGTCAAATTTTTATTATCTATAAGAAAAATTTGTCAAATTCTTTATTTCTATTTAGAAAATTTGTCAAATTTATTTTCCTATAGCGAAAATTTGCTCAAATTTTACTTTCATTTAGAAAAAATTTGTCAACATTCTTATTTTCTATAAAAAAAATTTTGCCAAAATGTTATTTCTTATACAAAATTTTTTTCAACATTTTATTTCTATGGAAATTTTGTTCAAAATTTTATTTCTATTAAGAAAATTTTATCAAATTTTATTTCTATTAGAAAATATTTGTCAAATTTTTACTTTCTATAGAAAATTTTGTCTAATTTTATTTGTCCATTTTGTCCAATTTTTATTGTCTATAGAAAATTTTGTCAAATTTTATAATTTCTCTATACAGAATTTTGTCCAAATTTTTTATTCCTTATAGAAAAATTTGCTAAATTTTTTTATTTCTATAGAAATTTTGTCAAATTTTTATTTTCTATAGAAAAAATGTCAAACTTTTTAATTTTCTATAGGAAAATTTGTCAAATTTTATTTCTATTAGAAAAATTTTGTCACATCTTATTTCTATAAAAAAATTGCCAAAATGTTATTTCTATACAAAAATTTTTTCACATTTATATTTCTATGCGAAAATTTATGTTCAAAATTTTATTTCTATAGAAAAGATTTTATTCAAATTTTTATTTCTATAGACAATATTATGTCAGAAAATTTTTATTTCTTATAGAAAATTTTTTCGCTCAAAAATTTTATTTGTATAGAAAATTTCGTCAAAATTTTTATTTGTAATGAAATGACTTAGTCAAGCTCGAGGTCTTTATGTTTTTATTTATTTGTCGATATTTCGCCTTAATATTAAGGCATTTTCAAGACAACCATCAAAATAACATAAAAACAAATCGTAATTAAAAGCCAAGCCATGTTTACATTTCTTTTACATTGAATTTCTCTTTTTTCACTTAAACATTAACAATAGTTACAAAAAACACAAAGCAAAACTTAAAGTTTATTATCAACCTGTTCGGTCTCCGTTTGTTTTGTCACTGACGTCTTCTATGCGTTATTGGACTTTGTTCATTCGTTGAACCAACAAGCGATAGTTGCTTGCACATCCCTCTATGTCTGCCTTTTGTGTTCATTACGTTTTGTTTGTTGTTTTTTTGATGATGTGTAATGTTTTCTAATTAAGTCTCTTTATTGTTAATTTATCTCGTTAGTCTATCACTCTCACTCCTTCTAAGTCTGGCTTCATGCTTTCTTTTTTGCACCAGTGTTCTGCTTAATGCCGTTTTTTTTGGGTTTGCTATTTTCTGTTCTTAATTTAATATACTGATTTGTGTTACCTGCCTAATCTAGGATTTAGTTTGTTTCTTTGTCGTCCAATATTAAAGTTTTGACATTGTGTTAGGCATCGCCGTTGCATTGCTTATTTTGTAAATACATTTGAATTTTGTCCAGGTTTGCAACTTTTAATTGGTGTTTCGTAAATAGAGATTGAAGTGTATTTGAAGTCTTGTGGCAATTTTATATTTGATTTATCTATACATTCTGATTTTTCAAATCTGTTCTCGAAAGCTTTACGGTACGGCTAAATTGACGATTTGTAAATTCGTGGTTTCTTTGGTCTTTTGGAAATGTCTGTATTTTTCTCTTTAGCAGCTTGATTGTATGTATTTTGTGGGAAGCTGTTGTCTTTGTAAGTATTTCTGATTATTTTCTGTTTGTTTGTTTATGGAACCGTTTGTCTGCCTCGTGTTTATGACCCTTTCGAATGAAGTTATGCTTGCAGTATTTATGATAATTCGTTCGGTATGTTTTGGAATAATACATCTCAGTAATCTTCCCGCAAGATTTGTATCGGTTTCTTGCGCTTACCGTCAATTAGTATGTATATTCTTGTCTTCTTGCATAGCCGCATAATCCAAATACGGTAGGGGGAGCCGTTTTTCTTCTTTTTCTATTGCTAAACTTTATATTTGCGTCCAAAAAACTATTGAATTTCGTCAAGATTTTTATCTTATTGCACTAGTTTTAATTATTCCAAAGAGGGTTCGTCCACATATTGGTCAAGATCCTTAGGTCTAATATCACTAGTAAATAAATAAAAACATAAAAGACTCGAGCTTGACGTTATATCACTTTCATTATATATTGATGCAATAGGTCGGAATAAAAAAGAAAATTAATAAAATTTTTATTTGTATAGAAAATTTTTTGTCCAAATTTTATTTGTATATAAAATTTGTCAAATTTTGTATTTCTATATAAAAATTTGTTCAAAATTTATTTACTATAGAAAAATTTTGTTCTAAATTTTATTTCTATAGAAAATTTTTGTCTAAAATTTTATTTTTCTTAGAAAATTTGTCAAAAATTTTATTTCTATGCCAACATTTTCTCCAATTATTATTTTTATTAGAAACAATTTGTCAAAATTTTATTTCTAGACATTTTGTTCAAACTTTTTTATTTCTAAAATAGAAAATTTTGGTCAAAATTTTTATTTCTATAGAAAATTTTGTCAAATTTTATTTCTTATAGAAAATTTTGTCAAAATTTTATTTGTCTATACAGTCATTTTGTCCAAGTTTTATTTCTATAGAAAAATTTGCAAAATTTTAATTTCTAAGAAAATTTTGTTCAAAATTTTACTTTTTTTTATAGAAAATTTTGTCAAAAATTCATGGCGTTCAATCCCAGATTTCGACCCAAACATTAAAAATGTTTCTTCATCGGTGGATTATCAACCTCTTCAGTAATGGTTTCGGTGACAATTTCAAAGCCACCCTAATGGTGTTGATTTGGCGTGCACAAATATTGATGCATTTTGTTATTATCTGGATATAGGCCCCAACAATTATGAGTCTCGAGCGAACTGAATCTTTACTTCTCATCAGATTCGTCTGAAATTTTGTACATAATGCCAGTATTAAGCCTTTCCTCATGTAGATCTATTTCCCGATTTATTATTTCCTGAACGCCCCAGAATTGTCCGTTTCTTCTTTCAATCCACCCATTTTTATCTACACAGAAAAAAAATATCACCAAAATATTTTCCAATTTAAAAAGTTTGATTGAATCTAGTTGAAAGTGCTTTTTAATTAATTAATACATTGATACAAATTAACTGTAATTAAGAAAGGAAATATTGTGTTAATTAACGTCAATGGATTGAAAAATTTTAAAACAAACTTATTGATCAAAAAATTAATTGGCTACAATTAACAGGTTGGCCTGACTAAGTTCCCCGGTCTGATATATAGATTGGCGTTCGTCTAGTATTAAAATGCATATTATTTCTTATATAGCGTTACAACCTTCAAATGATTCGTGTTTCAACAATTTGAGTCGCTGTAAGTCAATTTACGTTTGTTTGTGAGATAAGAGCGTCTTTTGTTGGATAGGAACTTTGTTATTTGTGAAATAAAAAAAAATGAAAAAAAAAAAAAAAGAATTTTCGTATTTAGCATAAAAAAAATAACTGTTTTCTGAAGGGGAAAAAATACGGTGGAAGAAACAATTGGCTTGATAATGAGGTTTCCGGACTCTTCCCCAGGGAATCAACAATAATTGATTTGGTATGCAAAATTTCAATCGCTGCGATGAAATTGAGCACGGAGGACAGTGAACGCAGTGAAGGCCAAATAGAGGTGGTTTTACCGACGAAAACATCAAAAAAATCCACAAAATGATTTTGAAGTGACCGCTAAATTGAAGTTTGATCGAGATAGCAGATAAGGCCTTCAAAGGATATCAAAGGAATTGTGTTCGGTCAAATCATTTCATCAATATTTGGATATGCGGAAAGCCTCTGGTACAAAAATGGGTGCCGCCGAGCTCAAAATTTGACCAAAAACAAACAACGTATGTGTTTCATTGCGATTCTTGAGGGAGTTTTTCCTTCGATATGTTACAATGTGGAATGATGTTTTCATCACATCACTACACTTCCTAAGTCCAATACGGCAGTCGGCTGAGTGGACAGCGACCGGTGAACCAGTCTCCGAAGCGTGGAAGACTCAAAAGTCCCGCTGGGCAAGTACATGGCCTCTGTTTTTTTGGGATGCCATGAATAATCTTTAATCTATTATCTGAGAAGGGAAAAAACCATCAACGGACTTATTATAAGGCGTTATTGGAGCGTTGAAGGTCGAAATCGGCGGCAAAGAAAAAAGTGTTGTTTCCACCATAAGACCAACGCACCGTGCACAAGGTCATTGAAAACGATTTCAAAAATTCGATGAATTGCGACTTTCGAATTACTTCCCCACCCACCGTACTTCTCCATGATCTGGACCCCAGTGACTTTTCCTTGTTCTTCAGACCTTCAAAAGGGATGGCTCGCAGGGTAAAAAAATTGGCTGCAAGTGAAGAGGTAATCGCCAAAACTTGAGGCCTATTTTGAGGCAAAAGCCGAAGGAGCTACAAATGGCTTGAAGGACTACAAAATGGCTATTCTCAGAAGACCCCCAGCCATATTTAAATGTGAAGAAGGACATTGTTTCTCAAGCCATTGCTTGTTACCTTGACAAACTTGGGCAGTATTGTATCGCGTCCCAAATGCGGACAAAAAACGGTAACAACACCAGAAATAATCCTGAAAGTAAAGGCCATATTTGATCGACGCAGTGGTAGGAAACTTGCTCTTGAGATGAACATATCACGAGAATAGATGCAACATATATTGAAAAATGAGCTGGAACCAAAGCCATTGAAGTTCCAAAAAGTGCAAGAGTCTCACCAATTTCATGTATTTTGCTTAGCAAAAGTCGTTTATAGTTTAATGAAGTCGTTTTTCATTTATAGTTATAGTGATGTTTATTAAGGTCAACTTGTGCTTTAATATTTCTGAAAAATTTTTTCAAAATTAATGAATTTAAATTTTTTGACTTTTACTCTGACTACAAATTTAAAAAAGAAAGAGAAAAAAGACTGTGTGGTTTACTGAAAACATAGCATAATTTCTTACTTAGAAGTCAATGTCAGAAATTTGGAAAATTTTAATTTTGGCAAACAAAACAAAACCATGAACTCAGCCACCATTGCACTTTTAGAATTCGTTCAATCAAGAATGTCTTAAAAATGAAAGTTCTGCTTCAATGGCCACCAAAAAACTCCGAATCTGAAAATCGATAGACATTTTCCGACTGACGCCTTTGGAGAGGTGGGCTTTTTAAAAAAATATACCGAAATTTTGATCATCTCAAGACGATGTTCGCACGGGAATTTTTTATACCCATTCCGCAACAGCTTTTCGTTTCAGTGTATAATGGCTTTTGTCAGCCGTTTGAAGGGCCATAATTCATACAAGAAAGAAAGCAATATCGCTCAAAGGTCTTATTGATTCTACAATTTTATGATTATTTTCCGACATTTTACTAATAAAATATTTAGAAAGACAATCGCTTGTACCATAAACTCGGGTTTAATTGCCTTTTATACGAATAAACCTCAACGTTCAATAGGAAAGCTTTTCTATTGGTCTAAAAAATTTGCGTCTCTTTGTTGTGTAATTGGTTTATTAACATAGTTAAAAATAAGCCCCCATACAGATGAGATTCCCAAACATGGATTCTTGAGCTGCCATAATGGCTTGATTTCCATTCATCCTTATGATCTTCTAAAGAATTTTTTATAACATTAATTGCTTGGGGGGATTTTTAAAACTTGAGTTCGACTCGACCAAAAGATTATTGTATTGAAAATATTTAAATATTTACTCACCTTAATCTTTCCCACTATTAAGGATCGCCGCTTCTCTACGACTATATCCAATTCATTCGTATCTCGTTGCGATTCCTCAGGAAATTATTCAAGTTCACGTGATTTCGTCACTAGTGTATGCTATTTAAAAAGAAAACTAAGAAGAAATGAGAGATAAGTAAAGGTCCAAAGCCTTTTATTATGTTTTTTTTAAATTTTAATTTTAAATTAAGTTGATTTTTAAAAGGTTAAATAAAATTTACATTAATTAATCTAAATGTAAATAAAATAAAATAAATTAAATTAAATTAAACTAAATTAAATTAAATTAAATTAATTAACCGAAATTAATATTACAATTAAAATTAAATTAAATATTAATATTAAATTAAATTAAAATTAAATTAAATTAAATTAATTAAATTAAATTAAATTTAAAATTTAAACTTAAATTAATTAAATTAAATTTAAATTAAATTAAATTTAAAATTAAATTAAATTAAATTAAATTAAATTAATATTAAATTTAAATTAAATTAAATTAAATTAAATTAAATTAAATTTAAATTAAATTAAATTAAATTAAATTAAATTAAATTAAATTAAATTAAATTTAAATTAAATTTAAATTAAATTAAATTAAATTTAATATTAAATTTTAAATTAAATATAAATTAAATTATAATTAAATTAAATTAAATTAAATTAAATTTAAATTAAATTAAATTAAATTAAATTAAATTAAATTAAATTAAATTAAATTAAATTAAATTAAATTAAATTAAATTAAATTTAAATTAAATTAAATTAAATTAAAATTAAATTAAATTAAATTAAATTTAAATTAAATTAAATTAAATTAAATTAAATTAAAATTTAAATAAATATTTAAATTAAATTAAAATTTAAATTAAATTAAATTAAATTTAATTAAATTAAGTGAATTGAATTGAATTAAATTAAATTAAATTAAATTTAAATTAACATTAAATTAAATTAAATATAAATTAAATTTAAATTAAATTAAATAAATTAAATAAATTTAATATGTAAATTAAATTAAATTAAATTAAATTAAATTAAATTTAAATTAAATTAAATTAAATTAAATTAAGATTTAAATCTTAAATTAAATTAAATTAAATTAAATTAAATTAAACTTAAATTTAAATTTAAATTAAATTAAATTAAATAAATTAAATTTAAATTAAATTTAAATATAAATTAATTAAATTCAAATTTAAATTAAATTAATTAAAATTTAAATTAAATTAAATTAAATAAATTAAATTAATTAAATTTAAAATTAAATTTAAATTAAATTAAATTAAATTTAATTAAAATTTAAATTCAAATTAATTTAAATTAAATTAAATTAAATTTAATTTAAATTAAATTAAATTAAATTAAATTAAATTAAATTAAATTAAATTAAATAAATTAAATAATTAAAATTAAATAAATTAAATTAAATTAAATTAAATTAAATTAAAATTAAATTAAATAAATTAAGATTAATTAAATTAATTAAATTAAATTAAATTAACATTAAAATTAAATTAAAATTAAATTAAAATTAAATTAAATTAAATTAAACTAAATTAAATTAAATTAAATTATAAATTAAATTAAATTAAATTAATTAAATTAAAAAATTAAATTAAATTAAATTAAATTAATTAAATTAATTAAATTAAATTAAATTAAATTAAATTAAATTTAAATTTAAATAAATTAAATTAAATTAAATTAAATTAATTAAATAGAATTAAATTAAATTAAATTAAACTAAAAATTTAAATTAAACTTAAACTAAATTAAATTAAATTAAATAAAAATAAATTAATTAACGAAATTAAATTAAATTTAAATTTAAATTTAAATTAAATTAAATTAAATTAAATTAAATTAAATTAAATTACTAATATTAAATTTTAAATTAAATTGAAATTAAATTAAATTAACATTAAATTAAATTAAATTAAATCTTAAACTAAATTAAACTAAATTAAATTATAATTAAATTAAATTAATTAAATTAAATTAAATTAAATTAAATTAAATTAAATTAAATTAAATTAAATTAAATTTAAATTAATATTAAACTAAATTAAATTAAATTAAATTAAATTAAATAAATATAAATTAAATTAAATTAAATAAATTAAATTAATTAAAATTAAATTAAATTAAATTTTAAATTAAATTAAATTAAATTAAATTAAATTAATTAAATTAAATTAAATTAAATTTTAAATTAAAATTAAATTAATTAATTTTAAAAATTAAATTAAATTAATTTAAATTAAATTAAATTAAATTAAATTAAATTAAATATTAAATTAAATTAAATTAAAATTAAATTAAATTAAATTAAATTTAAATTAACTTAAATTAAATTAACATTAAATTAATTAATAAATTAAATTTAAATTAAATTAAATTAAATTAAATTAAATTAAATTAAATAAATTAAAATTTAAATTAAATTAAATTTAAATTAAATTAAAATTAAATTAATTTAAATTAAATTAAATTAAATTAAATTAAATTAAATATAAATTAAATTAAATTTAAATTAAATTAAATTAAAATTAAATTAAATTAAATTAAATTTAAATTAAATAAAATTTTAAATTAAATTAAATTAAATTAAATTAATTAAATTAAATTAATTAAATTAAATTAAATTAATTAAATTAAATTAATTAAATTAAATTAAATTAAATTAAATTAAATTTAAATTTAAAATTAAAATAATTTAAATTAAATTAAATTAAATTAAATTTAAATTAAATTAAATTAAATTAAATTAAATTATATTAAATTTTAAATTAAAATTAAATTAAATTTAAATTAAATTAAATTTAAATTAAATTAAATTAAATTAAATTAATTAAATTAAATTAAATTAAATTTAAATTAAATTAAATTAAATTAATTAAATTAAATTAAATTAAATTAAATTAAATTTATAATTAATATTAAATTAAATTAAATTTAAAATTAAATTAAATTAATATTAAATAAATTAAATTAAATTAAATTTAAATTAAATTAAATTAAATTAAAATTGAATTAAATTAAATTTTAAATTAAATTAAATTAAATTAAATTAAATTTTAAGATTAAATTAAAAAATTTATTTAAATCTATTAAAAAAATAGTTCGAAAAGTAACTTTTTTCAAAATTTTCAGGCGTCCTCTAACATAATCCTTTTTTCGCGATATTTCTTTGTATGTTATTTCCATTATTAAATGGACCTTTTACCTGAGCGATTTAAATTGTATCATTTTAATTACCTTTTCATATGTATCTAATTTCTAAATAAGACGGCTACAAAGGCATCTATGGTCAATTGCTCTTCGCAAGTATATTTTCGGCAATATAATACGAAAAGACTTTGCAAAATGATGTCGAGCAGAAGGGAGCGAGCCTTCGTCTTCTACCATGGCGCGGTGACTTTGACCTTTTCGAACGGGCTCTGGAAAACACAAAAAAAGAAAATGTTGCAAATTTAATATAAAAGTATCAAAGGACACTGTTGTTTTCATTTATAGTACCTTGTCCCCGTAGGACTATAAGCAATTCATATGGCTCCATTTCTATGGACGGTCAGGAACTGCTGGCCACTTTACCCACATCACGTATGACTAAAGACATACGTTTGTGGTATTTCAATTGGCTAACAGCTTCCATTCATGTGTGACAATCTTTTGAAAGGATTGCACTCATTGACCTCTAAGATTTCATCGCCCACCATAAGGACCGGCACGATCGGCCACACTATCCTTGTCAACGCCGTCACGAATATACCCAGACCTAATTATTTCCACGCCGCCTCGTATCATTAGGCCCAAGGACTGACCAGGTTCTATCAGCAACTCAACACAACGTATTCTGTAAGAGAGACAGAGATGAGAGAGAAATGTAAAATAAACCACGAACTCTAAGGAGAAGAAAATCCAAAGAAGTATCCATACCTGTCCCTTCTATTCACTCTTCTACCACTCATATTCCATGGCGGTGAGGCGGGCTTCCATGTCTTATCCATCCAAGAACATGTTTGGCGGTAAATATATGGCAAGGTACCCTGTATTCCCTAAGGCGGCACCCGGTGGCAGTGCAGTCTGTTGGGAGCCAGGGGGAGCATCGATGCATACATGGATCCTTGAAGCGGTCAAAACCATGCAGCGGGGCGGTTGATTAAGCGTGGGTGCGTGATTCGGACCGTCCATACTGTATTTGACGTGCTGTGATTTACAATATCTGCCACACATTCTCTACTGTTAAGAAAAATGTTGGCAATAGAAGAAACAAAGGATAGAAGACGGAGGAAGAAAGAAAATATCGTAGGAAAAAACCCAACAAAAAAGCAGAGGTATAACAGTAATCACACAAAAAACTTTAAAAAATGCTAACAAACAAAATTTTTGGAAGAATATAGAGATAGTTTAAAAGTTTAGCTTAGGAGAAAAGCGAAAAAACTGAAAATAAAAAATTATCTTCCAAAGAAATTCCATAACAAGAAAATCTTGGAAGGAATAACTCAAACTCAAAGTAAAATGAGTGCTTGTTTTTGTCTCTGTGTTGGCTTTTATTTGAGTGACGTGCAAGGATAAATGTCCTTGAGTTGAAAGTTTTGGTGATTAGCTTGAAGATTTATTCTCTTCGGTGGCTTCGTGTACTAGAACAACGTGGCTACTGTGTGAGTGTGTCCTTAGGTGCATTTGGTGATAAATCATATCAAACTAAACTATAATCATAGTTACATAGGGTATAGAAATACACAACATATTCTATTGCCAATTTTTTCTCCAAGTGTAATTAGTGTTATTTACAAAAATCGTAAATGTAAATGGTGTTTTGAGCATCATGATATAGTTCTGTTACGTTTATGAAGTTATTGCATGATTGATTCACTCGGATAAATGGATTTAATTCGAGCCCCCACCCAGCTTCGTAATTTAGGCAGAAAACTGATCTAAGCCTTCTAATGAACGTCCTAGTAGAAAATCATCTTTGCCTAGCTCAAAAATCTAAATTTAACTCGAGTTAGTAATAGGTACCAATTACAAATTTCATGTACAGTGGTTCAATAGTCTTCCGACAAGCATTCAAATTTTATTGTCCTTACCCTGTTTTGCGACAAGATCTTAAGAGTCGATCACAAGCTAGCAGAGCTTATAAATAACCTAAAATAAATTAACTTACAAACGTAATAGGTAACAATTAAGAACTTTTTAGCACCATATATAGGTGCTAAAACAACTTTATATGCTGGGATATTGTCACGCCCAAAGCGTCAATCTAATGAACCTCCGAATCTTCTAAAACACGTTGCTTAACTAAAACTCAAAACTGAATTCCAATAAGATATAGTAGGTACCAATTACAAATTTCACCTAAACTGACTCAATACATTTTACGAAAAGT
>PGFW01057271.1:0-10762 GCA_003123925.1 Haematobia irritans | reverse complement strand
TGACTTCAATTTAATTTTTTAATTAATACTATCATTTCTGTCGGTTGAAGGCATTTCAATTAAAAAATTAAAACTGGATCAATTAAATTTTCCTGATTGAATTAATTTTTTTTTGTAGAATTTGTTCATTAGCTGTTTGTACGCAAATCCATTGTGCATAACATAGGGCCTCGCCATCATTTTAAATTGTTATTACCTTCCTGGGGGGTAAACACATCGAAAATATTGCTTCTAAGACCTATTAAGTTAATATATAATTCTGGGGTCGTGCGTTTGAAATTCTAAGGTATTTATACTTGTTATACCTCTCCATATATTAACTTTGTCATTCCGTTTGTGTAAACAGCATCAAAATATTGCCTCAACGATTCCCATAAGTATATATATTCTGGGTGTTGGTGAAATTCTGAGTCGATCTAAGCATGGTCCATCCGTCTGTTGAATCACACTAACTTCAGAAACAAATAAGCTATCGACTTGAAACTTGGCCACAAGTATTTGTTATGATGTAAGTCGGATGGTGTTGCAAATAGGTGCGATATGGACAACTATTTACGATATAGCCCCATATAAGCCAACGCTCAGATTTTGTTTTGCGGAGCCTGTTGAGGCGCAAAATTCATCCGATCCGTCTGAAATTTGATACATGGTGTAAGTATATGGTCTCTAAATACCATGCAAAAATTGGCCCACATCGGTCCTTAATTATATATAGCCCCCATATAAACCGATCCCCAGATTTGGCTTGGCGGAGCCTCTAGAGAAGCAAACTTCATTTTTTTTTGGTGTGAAAATTTTATTTTTATAAAAATTTTGTCAGAAATTTTTTCTATAGAATATTTTGTCAAAGTTTATATTTCTGTAGAAAATTTTTGTCAAAATTTTATTATTCTATAGGAAAATTTTTGTCAAAATTTTTATTTTTCTATAGTAAATTTTTGTCAAAATTTTATTTCTTATTAGAATTTTGTCAAAATTTTATTTCTGCTGAAAATATTTGTTCAAAATTTTATTTCTGTAGAAAAATTTTGTCAAAATTTTATATTTCTAATAGAAAATATTGTCAAAATTTTATTTATTAAGAAATTTTGCCTAATTTATTTCTATAGAAATTTTGTGACATTTTATTCTATAGAAAATTTAGTCAAAATTTATTTTTATTAGAAAATTTTGACTAAAATTTATTTTTATAGAAATTTTGAATTAATCTCAGAAATTGTATATTTTTCTATAGAAAATTTTGTCAATTTTATTTCTTAAGAAAATTTGTCAGAATTTTTTTTTTTGTATAAATTTTGTCAAAATTTTATTTCTATAGAAAATTTTTGTCAATCTATTTATTTCTATAGAAAATTGTTGTCAAAATTTTATTTCTATAGATTAAAATTTTGATTTCTAAGAATTTAAATTTATTCTATAGAAAATTTGTCAAAAATTTTTATTTCTAAGAAAATGCTTTTCAAAATTTTATTTATATAGAAAATTTTTGTCAAAAGTATTATTTGTATAGAAAATTTTTGTAGATTTTATTTCTATAGAAACTTTGTCAAGTAAAATTTTATTTCTATAGAACAATTTTGTCAAAATTTTATTTCTATAGAAAAATTTTGTCAAAATTTTATTTCTAATAGAAAATTTTGCAACATTTATTTATCTCTATAGAAATTTTGTCTGAGGAATTTGATTTTTTATCTCGTAAATTTCGTGCCATCAACATTTTTCAGTCTATAGGAGCATTTGCCAGAATTACCATTAGTTTCTTCTAGTTACTACTGTAGTAAACGTATGGTTTTTAGTCATAACAAAACAAATTTAATATTCTATAAAAATTTTGTCAAATTTTATTTTATAGTAAAATTTTGTCATAAATTTATTTATAAAATTTTTCAATTATGCATAGATTAATTTCTAATCAGAATATGTCAAAAATTTTTTTTTCTATAGAAAATGTATGTCAGAATCCTCTTATTTCTATAGAAATACTTTTAAGAAATTTTTTTTTCTATAGAAAATTTTGTCAATAAAATTTATTTCTATAGAAAATTTTGTCAAATTTTTTTTCTATAGAAAATTTTTGTCAGAATTTCTTTTTTTTTGTAAATTTTGTCAAATTTTATTTCTATAGAAATTTTGTTTCAGAATTTTATTCTCTATAGAAATTTTGTCATGAATTTTATTTCTATCGAAAATTTTGTCAAAATTTTATTTTTATAGAAAATTTTGTCAAAATTTTTATTTTTATAGAAAATTTTGTCAAAATGTTATTCTATATAAAATTATGTTCAGAATTTTATTTCTAAAATAGAAAATTCATGTCAGAAAATTTTTTTCTATAGAAAATTTTGTCAAAATTGTATTTTTATAGAAAATTTTGTCAAAAAATTTTCATTTCTAATGAAAAAAATTTTGTCAAAATTTTATTATTTCTATAGAAAATTTGTCAAAAATTTTATTTTTACAGAAAATTTTGTTTTAAAAATTTTATTTCTATAGAAAATGTGTCTAAATTTTATTTTTATAGAAAATTTTGTAAAAATTTTATTTCTATAGAAAATTTTGTCAAAATTTTATTTTTATAGAAAATTTTGTTAAAATTTTATTTTTATAGAAAAATTGTCAAAATTTTATTCTATAGAAAAATAGTATCAAATTTATTTTTATAGAAAAATGTTGTGCAAATTTTATATCTATAGAAAATTTTTGTCAAAATTTTTTTATTTCTATAGAAAATTTTGTTAAAATTTTATTTCTATAGAAAATTTTATCAAGATTTTATTTTTATCTAATTATACAATTATTATTCGGCTTTATTGGACAGATATAGATTTTAAGGAAACATGGTTAATATGAGCCATTGAAAAGAAAAACGCCAAAATACTATACACGCCTGGACTGTTTTTTTTTTTCTACATGTTTCGCGTTCGGGCGAATAGAAACCTTTCCACAGCCTTTTAGTATAGATTCTGGCTGGAGAGATAACTTCAAATTTTGGCCCTTTATGCTAACTCCTTATTTATTTTTATTGAAAATTTTGTCACAATTTTATTTTTATACAAAATTTTGTCAAAATTTTATTATTATAGACAAAATTTTTGAAAAATTTTATTTTTTTAAGAAATATTGGCTGAAAATTTTATTCTATAGAAAATTTTGTCAAAATTATTAATATAGAAAATGTTGTCAAAATTGTATTACTTTTGGAAGATTTTTGTCAAGATTTTATTCTATAGAAAATTTTATGAGTTGTCAAAACTGAATTATGTACGTATTTAATGCGGCTTTTTTGCTTTTACCCCGTATGGGACTAGAGATGAGAAGACGGTGTTAAGAAGCTTTAAGATTACCTACCATCGGCAAGTGTTTACCGCCAACCCAAGTAATTCGATTTGTCGGATTACATCTTTAGCACAAGTTTTCATGCAATCCATGGTGGGAGGGTACATAAGATTCGGCCTGGTCGAACTTACGGCCGTATTATTTCTTGTTTTCCCTATAGTCTTAAACAATCACTCCTTGATGATGGTGCCGACAAATGTTGCAGATTTTAGAATAGACCATACAATGCTGGCTGGATTAGATGAGATATTTAGTGGCAGCACGTTATATCAGCTTCACTTAAGACTATTCAGTTCATTGATACCAAAGGTGGGAACTTCTCTTTAATGACTGAGTGCTGCCCGATACATGTTTAGCTCAATGAAAAGCGAAACTTCGTTTTTAAAAGTACGAATCGAAACGGCTTTCAACATTAGCGTTTGGAACCAACATAGAAAAGCTTTAAAAAAGCACTCAAGAAACACTCCCAGCATTACTGAGAGGGATAATTCACGCTTTTGAAAACTTTTTAGGAGTTCGGTCGAATCTGGAATTTAAAACCATGGACCCTTTTTATGCAAGGCGGACAGCCAAACAGTGTTTACCACGTGGCCTACTTTAGTTCGAAATATATTCCGTTTTCAACATCTGTACAAAGATTGGTTAGCTCATAAAAACTTCGCATGCCAATTAATTTCCTTTCTTGAAAGACACTATTGCTTTGCGATAATGAAATTAATTGAACCGCCACAAAATTGTTTTAGTCCATTTTTTAATCCCAAATGACTACAAATGGTATTATATGATAAAGTGTTAAACAAATAATTTAACATGTTTTTATTTATTTGACCTTGTTAATGAGTTAGAGTTTATTTTAGGCATTTTATTGTCCGTCCGTCCATACTTATGCCTTGTTTTCAATTGCGCTATTTGTTATTGGAATAAATAGTAAATTGCCACAAATTTCAAATTTTCCTAACTGAATTCATTTCGAAAATGTGATAAATAGTGCTTGGCTTATAAATTTCACCTAAAACATGGGAGGGAAAATCTATATCCGAAAATAAATATAAAAAATATTAAATAGAATAGATTATAAATTAAAGTGGAATTAAAATAGTTGGCCAGAATTCACTTAACACAAACACGTACAGGTACTGCATTTCACACATTGTGTAACAATCATGATATCAAAGAGAATTTATTTTTCGATATTGGCGTCGGGAAGGGGGATCTCTCCGTGCCCATTTATTATGGTGACAATGTGAAAAAAAAGTATATATGGGCCGTAAGTATCGGCCAGGCCGAATCTTATGTACACTCCACCAATGAGATTGCGTAAGAAAACTTTCTATCGGAAAGACTGTCATCCACAATTCGAATTATTGGGTTGTGGTATCTTAAAACTTTCTTAACATCGTTTTCTAAATTGTTAGTTAGTTCCATAGTGGCTATATATTAGACGAAAAGGGTTATATAGGTAAGTTTACAAATTAATTTACGAATCCGATATGACTTTTTGCACGATACGTAGCAGAGCCAGAATTGAAACATGGAGGTCGTCTTATTATGTGCTTGATATGAATTGATATGGTACCAATTTTTTTCGTGCCGCACTGTGATTGGGGATCGATTTTTATGCTGAGGGCTATATATAAACTATAGACCGATATGCGACCTAGTAGGCATGGTTTTAACGGCAATTATACTAGCACAATGTACCAAATTTAACGACTACAGGATGAATTTCGCTTCCTCCAAGAGGCTTCAAAACCCAAATCTCGGGATCGCGTTTATATTGGGGCTATGTATGAATTATGGACTGATATGGGCCACTTTGTATGGTTGTAAATATCATATACTACCACCAGCTACCAAATTTCCACCCAGATCAGATGAATTTTGCTCCGCATTTAATAAAGCTATTCACGTTAAAACAACAATTCAAATTATAGACGGATACTTCGAAGTAAAAAATATTTTCTAATTCCATAAAAAAACTTTAACCCACAGATTCTTTAAATCGCTTATATTTGAAGCTGAAATTTTGGTACATGTGTTAGTATTACGGTCTCTAAACAATCATGCAAAAATTGAGTCCACATCGGTCCATAATTATATATAGCCCCCATATAAACACGATCCCCCGGATTTTGGTTTGCGAGCCTCTAAAGAAGCAAATTTCATCTGATCGGCGCTGAAATTTACGCGTACATGTGTTAGTATATGGTCTCTTAACAACCACGCTAAAATTGGTCCACATCGGCTCCATAATTTACTATATTAGCCCCCATATAAAACCGATCCCCGATTGGTCTGCGAGGCCCCTAAGAGAATCAAAATTTCATCCGGATCCGGGCTTGAAATTGGTAACATGGTGTAGTATATGGCTCTCTAATAAAACCATGCCAAAAAATTGGTTCGCGCATCGGTCCATAATTATATTATAGCCCCCATTATAAACCGATCCCCCGATTTGGTTTGCGAGGCCCCTTAAGGAGAAGCAAATTTCATCCGATCCGGCTGAAATTTTGGTACATGGTGTTAGTATATGCGTCTCTAACAATCATGCAAAAAATTAGGTCCACATCGGTCTATACATTATTATATAGCCGCCCATATAAACCGCTTCACCAGATTTGACCTCCGGAGCCTTGTGAAGACCAAAAGTTCATTTGATTCACGTTGAAATTTTGGTACGTTGTTAATATATGGCCTCAAACTCCCATGTAAAAATTTGTCGTTCGAAAATCGTGTCCATAAATTATATATAGGCCCCATATAAACCGATCCCCAAGAATTTGACACCTCCAGAGCCCCTTGGAAGAGCAAAATTCTTCCCATTTCGGTTGAAATTTGGTACGAGATGTTAGTATATGGTATCTCAACAAACCGATGCAGAATTGCGTCCTATCAGCCCATAATTATATATAGCTCCCATATAAACGATCCCCAGATTTACCTCCGGTGCCTTTTGGAGAAAGAAAAATTTCATCCGATCTGACTTGAAATTTGTACTTGTGATCGTATATCGATACTTTACAACCCATGCCCAAAAGTGGTCCATATCAGTACAATAATCATATAATAGCCTCCCATATAAAACCGAAATCCCTAGATTTGTTTTGGAGTGCCTCTTGGAGGAGCAATTTCATCCGAGTGAGCATTGAAAATTTGTACATTGTGCTAGTATATGCGCCGTTAACAACCATGCCTAACTAGGTTCCATATCGGTCTATTGTATTATATAGTAGAGCGTCTTGCAACTTTCACTACATGTATGCAATTCGCCTTCGAATAGAGTATGTAACCACTGTCTTTCTCTCACGAGCGCAAGTAGTGAAAGTGGAGAGAAACACTTAGCTTGTCAAATACCACAAGTACTTATCGAAACAATATGTGTTCCGAAAAAAGCGAACAATAAAAAATGTAAGTACTGAGAAAAAGTTACAACTGGATTCTCTCACTTCACGTTGTACCACAAGTATTTCTCAGTTATGTGCCGAAGGCAAAACTTTCCATAATTTTAATCATAGATATGTATGTTATTGTCACATATTTCATATATTTAGTATGCTCACACACTTACCTTAACGTTAGCCGTTCTTTATATCAATCTCACCGAAACACTATTATTATGGAGAGTAACTGTTTTCTTTGTATTTCTGAAACTTTCACGTGGTACATGGAGTACTTTAAGAGTTTTGTGTCGCACATACTCGACGTGATTACTATGGTACACTTCAATAAGACGAGAAAGAGGAATATGTAGTTTGTTGGTAACTGAAGACAATCAGAGTAGGCCAAGAAGTTTACTCGCTGGCTTTTGGTGTTCATCTAAAATGTTGTACAATTGTTTTGCGACTCTCTCAAATAGATGCACTCATTTATTTCAAGTACACGTGTACTCTGCAATTTTACAAATGAGTTGTGCAACCTCTAATAATATATCCTCAGATAAAATCGATTTCCAATCACACAAAAAAATTGGTCCAATCAAGTTCATAATTGTATATAGCCCCCATATAACGCGACCCCCTATTTCAATTCGGCCTCTCTACGTACCGTACAAAAAAGTTCCATATCGATTCGCTAATTATTTGTAAATTTAACCTATTACATAACTTGTTTGTAAATATATACCACGTAAATGGACTAACTCACAATTTAGAAAACGGAACGTAAGAAGTTTTAGATACCAAACCCAAGTATTTCGATTGTGGATGACAGTCTTTCGTAGAAGTTTCTACGCAATCCATGGTGGAGGGTTACATAAGATTCGGCCTGGCCGTGTACACATGTTTTTATTTAGGCGTCCATTTTTGTTTTTTGAGTGCTAACTACAATATGAGAAAATTCCTAAAAATCTATTCAGATCGCGACGAATGGTATACTTATGGATGGGCCTCAGATTGGTCCTTTCTTGGCGTTACATACAAAGCACAAACTTCAATTCCGGAGCACTTATTAGATTGGCAAATTATACAATTTTGTAGAAATAGGGTATGCGTGATATTAGTTTATGTGCTCTTAACATATCGGTTCATAATTATATAAAAGCCTCATATAATCTTTTCCCACATTTCACTATGTGCGGGCTAAGGCTGCCATACATCTGCTGTTATGAGATGGTAACTGTAGGAAAATTACGTAAAAACGGTTGGTGGTACTCAAGATGTGAACCAGCTGACGACGACTTGTCATAAGTCTTAAAGTTTTATCATGAAGCTTTTGTTATTGTGTAAGCATCACTCATATTACATGCATATGTGATAGCACCAGCACCACATGTAATATTGCTAGTCTAAGTTGTCCAAGACATTTTCATATGAATTATTTCTTCATTTTATTCTTCGGAATAAAACTTTTACTACACTATCACTGTTTCAATTGACCGCCATGATTTTGAATGTTTACCAGACTTGGCATTGGAACACCCGCGAAACTCTTTAAATTCAAACCAGAACAACACACAGCACACGCCCGCATGGATGAACAATTCCAACAGCACCAGAAATGCCAAGAAGAACAAAAAAAAAAAAACAACAAACGAAAAATCAGTCATAAAAAGCCAAGCAAACCGGCATTGATATTACCATAAAACTTCCTTCGAATCTCAAAGGAAGTCATGGAAGAACAAACCATAAAGAAAAACTTTTGAATTTCCTAACTGTTTCCCGTCGGATTGTCGATGTCTGTGCTGTCGTCGTCGTCGTCGCCGTCGTCATCGTCTTGGTCGACTTCTTTATTTGTAGTCCTCTTACAAAGTCCCCTAAGTAGATGGACAAACCAATAAGGCCACTTGGTGCTTCATATACCCTAGTTGGTATTTTCAACAGCTGTATGCCAAAAAAGCGAAAACCTCGTCATCTATTTTCCTGACCACTGCTATCTGTGATCTAGGTTATGCTATTTTGCCTATAAATGAAATTTTATCCAAACATCCACCGCAAGTTCGAAGAAAATAGCATGGGAATGGCCCTAAGGAATTCTGTTAAGGCTCTCATACACCATGACGTTAGTAGGAAATAACAACGTAATCAATTAGCAGTAAAAGGCATTCAATGTGCAGTAAAAGGCCTTTGAATTATAAAGATAGCTTATATTTCGATAGCTTAATGACTCTCAAGATATGGAAATCGATTTGTATGTGCACGTATAGTCCTCGTATAAACCGACTCTTAGATTTGATTTGTTGAGGCTCTAGAAGAAGGAAGTTTCATCATATCCAAATGAACTTTGGTACGTAATGGTATCTAAGGTCTCTAAACACCATGTAAAAATTGGTCCATTATTGGTATATTTGGTACACCAGAAAAAAGTGACCCGCTTCTTTAAGTTAAAATGAACTCATTGTGAAGGAAAGTTTGACTTCGTATAGCGCCAACAGACATTTTTATTTGTTTCGAAACGATGTGATTTTCGTAGAAATTAGGATAGATGCATTCCATATATTAGTTAACATTTTCCTATATTTATGTACCACAATTACTACAGAATGAAAAAATTTTAACTGATCTTGAATTCATATTATGGAATGATTTTATTGAAATTTTTTCATCATTTGGACAAAATCTACATCATTTTGTAAAACTTTACTTCATTAATTATAAGTGCTTACCTCGTTTTTAAACAAATTTTATCTATTATATAAGCAATTTTATCTTCCAATAAAAAAGACATGTTTAATTAAATATATTGAATTATGATTTATTAAGAATCAACCAGCATCGACTTTCCTTGGAAATATTAGTTTATTATTCAAACTGATTTCCAATTTCCATTGATATTATCAAACTGAAAACGCACCTTTTTTCTTCTTCTGTACTTTTTCACATTTAATAAGTTGCTGCCTTACAATCTTCAATACCTATAAATATTAAAAAAATCTAAAACCATTGTTACAAAAAGGTGTACGTTCACGCTGAATATTAACTGAATAATTGAAGATTCCTAAAAATGCAAGACAAATGAAAAGGTTGTGTTATTCACTGGGTGTTTTCTTCTTTATACACCATGACGAACAGTGATACGATTTATTCTCAAAGAAACGAACATTTTTTCTCACTAATTTAAAATACAAATATTTTATATATTTATTTTGTTATTATTATATTATTTTACCCATATTATTTTTTAACAATCTCTCCGATACCACACAACGCGATTCCCAAAAACAACCGCACGCGCAAACATATCGATACACCCACCCGCAACAGCATGAATTACGATGGACAGGTAGCGATTAAGAGGATAACAATAGAAATATAGGAAAATTCCTCCTATATTCTAAGAAGTGTGTTTCCTTAAGTTTTGAAGGATTAGCATACTTCTAGTACGAATGAACTAAAATATTTTTCATGCACAGTTGTTTGTTCGTATATATGAAAAACTTTCTAATTTATAAAGGAAGTCGCAATTATCCTTTATTAAGAAAATTTCTTACTATTTTAGGAAACTTTAGGTTTTAGTTCGGATTTGTTATATTTTACAAATTGCTTGTTATCGGTGAATAAAATTTCCTTGTTTCAGTAGTAAATTCTTATACCCAGCGGAAGAAAACATATGAGTAAAATTCCATGCCTGTATTCTAGTTAATGAATTATTCCTAACTGCTTACAGTGTAGGATTTTTTACTGAAACGAGTAAATTTTATATTTTCTCACAAAAAATTTATCATCAATGGTAATAAAATGGATTAAACCAATTTGGTTCTAAAATTTTTTCCTTTATGTTTCGAAGGCACTTTTTTCTGGGTGTTATATAGCTCCCATATAAACCGACCCCCAGATTGTGCTTTTCGACACATTTGCCACAATTGGTAGAAATATATAAAAATGATACATTTTTTTACTGTTTGGTAGAATTATTGATATTTTAGTAGATTTTCCACAAATATTCCTTTCCAACAAATAGGTGCTTCAAAAATTTTCTATACAGGCAAAGA
>PGFW01057264.1:638-10679 GCA_003123925.1 Haematobia irritans | reverse complement strand
TGCCGCGATTGCGTTTATTAACTACATTCCAAACTTGTATTAGCTTTCATAATTCGCAAAAACTGTAGTCTAGTACTGACCCACGAACTATCGGAAATGATTTTTAATGTAATTATTACATCATTTAGGCGGCGCGAAAGTAGAAGAGTCAAAAAAATCTTTGATCATATGTGACACGCACAGAATCACATGGTCGTCAAACGATTTTGACGGGCATTTAAAATCGCCAAAAATAAAAACATTTGATTCTTCCTTCCAAAGGCCAAAATTTTTTCTAATTCAATTTTAATAAATTGTTTTACAAGTGCGGAAATACAACTGAGACTGAAGAAACAAGTTGGTGACATATTTGTGGTTTCACAATATTAAAAGTTCGCAGATCAGTTTTAAATTTATTTTTTTCATTTTATACCTTTTTTGAAGACAATAGCGAACTCCGCCGTAATTGTTCGTGTCTTTATTTTTGAAATTAAAGTATAATTGCATCATTGTTGAACCGGGCTTCATTCTCCACTTAAAAATTTCGCTTAAAAAAACATATATCTATATTGGTTTATTAGCAAAAAATAAGTGTCTGTTTATTTATTTGTTATTAGACTTTTTGAATTATTATATTGTAGAAAGTTTATTCATATATTGAGGAGTCTGTTTGGCGATTTCTGATCACTGATTTTCCTGGAACTTGACGGCATTGCTTTACGAAACTGCTCTTAAAATATGTAACCTTCCGGACAAATTAATGTTATTGGGAAAAAAAGGTATGACGAATTGTGAGGCGAAGAAACGAAAATAATTTTTTCAAACTCTGATGGTGAGTACGAAAATTTAGGGTACAGAAATGCGCAACAGGTCTTTGTTTGGTTCTAGATTCAGATGAGCTGGCCGATTGGTAAGGCTCTCATTTGGTGTAGCTTCACAACTTTTCTGTATTTCACTTTTGTTATTCTTCTATATTTCTTCATCAATTGTTTTAGGCTGTGTTAATTTTGTTTTAGTTGTTTAAAGCATGGAAATTGTTCTTGAAATTGCTCTTCATCGAGAAAATTTCATAATAATTGGTATGTAAGTTTGATACATTCTGTTTTGACTTTATTTTCGACAGGGCCATAATTGCTTTGATAGTTTTCTCAATTTTCCATTTTTTCGGCAAATTTGAGAATATTTGCGTATGTTGATATCTAGATGCAATATGCATAGAATACACTTTGACTCCTTGCAAACAGTTGGAAATTTTGTAGAGGACAAAGTTGAACATTTTTGTTCCTTGCAATCGTATTGGGAATATATTCTGCACCACAAAATAAACATCGTTTCTCTTGATTTGCATCTGACTAGCAATATGGGTACAAGCTCCCAAAACTGTTAACGAAGAGGGAGTTGGCGGTACATATCAATTCCACTTGGCTTTGTACAAAACATGTTAAATTCAGTGAGGGGCTCATCATATCATTAATCCTACTTTAATTTGTTTCGCGAGGGTTTAGTGACCCTTCCTCATTTTTATAGCGGTGAAGGTTTAGGTTTAGAGTTATGTGGCAGCCAGATGTAAGGCTCACATAAAAATAGACTATTCAAGGCTCCATGTGATACCACAGTTGGTGGAACTTCTACTCTTATCACTGAGTGCTGCCCGATTTCCATGTTAATCCAATGACAAGGCGACCTCCTTTTTTATTAGCGAGTCGAACGGCGTTTAAACAATTGCAGTTGAAAACCACTTAGAGAATCTTTGTAACCTCAGAAATGTCACCAGCATTTATGAGGGTGGCGTAATCCACCGCGGAAAACTTTTTGGTGTTCGGTACGTAGCTAGGAATCGAACCCACGACCTTGTGCTATGCAAGCGGGCATGACTACCATTGCACCACGGTGGCTCCCTTTTTATTTGGTTGAATCTGTACACTAGAAAACAGCAGCAAAAAGAGGTTTGAGATTGATTTTATTTATGATTCTTTTCCTGAGTAGTTGATGGGAACATTTTTCAATTAATGTAGTCATTTTATGACAGGCAGAACTATCGGAATGTAATGCTCTCATTCCAATATCATTTAACCTTTGTGTTTTGGACAGATCTGTTTCCCGCTTTCGCACTGTTGAAGACGTCTGAAGGTGTTGACACCTATGGTTTTTGATTCACAAAATTCCTGGAATCTTTAAATTTCTCTTAGCTTTTCAAAAAAGATGCATTTCCGAGTTTTTAGTTCTCGTGCTTACGTGATTTTCTGTGTTTATTAAAACATAATACTGGCCTGGATGGATGTCAGGGTACAAGATTTGTTTTTCATCATATTGTTAGATGTGGTTTGAATCGTGTTGATTTGGCGAAGAGTACTGGCGCCTGGCATTTTGTTTTCATTGCTGATCTATACTTGATCTATCAACACTTTTTAAATTTTTTTGCTTACAGGCTTTTTCTGAGTTTACAGGCCTTTTTTCTCGGGGTCCGGTGGGTTATTTCCCCCATTTTCTGCAATGGCGTTTTTGCACGTATTGTCTCAGATACTTGTTTTTGCAGAGCCTTCACAGTTATTTTTAATTAGATAATTTATATTAGACTTCCGAAACAGTACCGTAATTGATGTTTAAACGAATGTTTTGTTTGGGATGGATCGCGAACAGAGCACAAAAAAGGAAGTGTTTTTTTAATTTATGTTCCAATTCGCGCGGAGAGTGTGTGTTAGCGTTTGCAGTCGTAAAATATCAACTGTGATGATTCAGCGTTTAATAACAACGCGTGTAAAATCAACATACAAAAAATATATTAACAGGTATGGGGTAGCGCTACCTTAAACTCCTTCCCTGTAAAATCAATCGTCGATTGTTAGAAAGTTGGGAGTTCATTTGAAGTTACAAAATCTTTTGAGAAGTGTCTTCACTAGTCAGAAGTTTATTTGATTTGATTTTCTTCGTTAAACTATTTGTTATAATATTAACGTCTGATTTGAGATTTATTTTGCTGTACTTGTAAATAAATAAGCAAATTACAAAAATTAATAGGTTAAAATAATCCGATATTAGTAGACAAGCATTTACATTTCTTTGGTTAGACATTAAATTTATATTATCAATTATTATTAGCTTGATAGATTTTTCATAATTCTAAAGATAACAATTCTTTTGACTAGTGATTCACCCAGAAAAAAGTGTTCAGAAACTAAGGGAAAAAAATGTTCATCAATTTTAGTTTAGCCAATTTTATTTTTCATTCAGTTAAATTTTCTGTGCTGAAAATAATAAAATTTACTTGTTTCTAGCTAAAAAATCCTAATCTGCAAAAAGCATTTTAGGATAGTTTCAATAACTAGAAACAAGGCATGGAATATTTACTAATACTGTTTCTTCGATGGATTATAGAATTTTTCTACTGAAGAATGAAAATTTTATTCACTGATAATCAAGCATTCGTTCAAAATAAACAAAACCGAACTAAAATCAAGTTTCCTCAAACTTTGGTAAAATTTTTCATATAAAATGATTCATTCTGACTTCCCTTTATTATAGGAATGCTTATCATACAATACGAATAACACTTGGCATAGAAAAATATTTTAGTTCATTCGTATTAAGAAGTATTCAATCCTTTCAAACTTAAGGAAACACACTTGTTAGAATTATAGGAAAAATTCGTACATTTCTTTACTCTACCTTGCTAATCGATGACCTGTCATACATGTAATCGATTATGTTTTCCGCCGTGGGCTTGTTTTTTTTAGTTGGATCGCGATTGTTTATACGGAGAGATAGTTAAAAAATAATATAGTTAAAATATTATAGAAAATAACAATATAATATATAAATATTTGTTATTTCTAAAGTTAGTTGATAGGAAAATGTACGTTTTTTTGAATAAATTGGTTCTATAAAAAGAAAACTACCAGCAGAATAACAACCCCTATCAGGTAATATTCAGTGACGCCTAACATTTGTTGAAAAATTGTTTAGATTTTTTGTTTTATATTTGATCATGTATTGAAATTGTAAAATGTGGACAAAATTTTGCTAGGCAGCAACTTATTTTCAAAGCTTGAAAGGTCTAGAAGAAAGAAAAAAATGATGTTTTAATATTTCAAAGGACAAATCGATGCTGTTGATTCTAAAATAAACGTATATTAATAAAATATGTCTTTTATTAAAGAAAAAATGGCTTTATACATAAATACATAAACATTGTATTTTAAAACGAAGGTAAGCAGTTTCTAAATTTTGAAGCAAAAGTCTTACACAAATATGTTTAAGATTTGTTCCAAATGAATGAAAAAAAGTTCAATAAAATCATTCCATATATGACTTCAATTCAGTTACATTTTTATCATTATCTAGTGATAGTGCGTACATAATATAGGAAAATGTTAACTAAATGTATTGGATGCATTCTTACCTAATTTCTACAAAATATATCGTTCAAAAAAATAAAAATGTCTTTGGCGCTATACGAAGTTCAACTTTCTTTACAATGAGTTCATTTTAACTTAAAGAAGGGGTCACTTTTTTCTGGGTGTTTATTGGAAGACATTTGTAAAAGAAGGTGGAAGGGCGTTTGAAATTTCTTTGTTGAAAAGAATGTTTGATTGTCATATCTTTTATTGATTATTAAGGGGATTGTATTAAATATGATTCCGATAGTTTATAACTTTTTATCTTCGGCATTTTTCAATGACGCCGTCAAATTTTTATTTTCAAAAGATAATTTACCAGATATTAATTCTTCTGTCATTTAGGAAGTTTTCAATTATTAATAAAAGTTACAATTATGCAGCTTTTTTCTAAAAATGATGGTACACAAAATATTTCCACTCATATGTCTATGAAGAATTATTCATCAATATGCACAATTACAATAAATTTTTATTGATTTCAGTACAATTATTTTTGATTTCAAATATTTTGTTCTTACATTTAATTACAATATTTGTATTAATTTTTATGATTGTATTATTTTGTTTAACAGGCTTAATTAGTATTTTCTCACAATTTGTGTGGTCTATTGATGGCAAGTTAATTGTATAGATTAGTGACAATGTGGATAGCTCAGGGAAACTCAGGTAATAAGTGGATGATCAGCAAAACTTACAGGAGAGATGAAAATGCAAAAAGCACTCCAAAAGCAAAATTGTCACACAGTTGACACAAAAAATAAGCGGGGAAGGATATAAAACCAATTGGAAGAAAACAGAAACGAATTAGGATTTCTCAGTATGCGTACTTTAATTTAATGCAAGTGCGACGGAGATACTTACCACTTATGATTGTAGAATTAGAATGAAGCACAACAAGGTAACGCAACGTTAGTATAGGCGGAGCATGTACGAGCAAATGCCTACAAGTTTAGTTAAATTCCGCAGATAAAAATTGTTAAAAGTGATGTTAAACTTTTCTACAGTCGATACATCAGGGGACTTTATCGCAATAAATATGGGAATTTGAAAATTGGGACTCTTAGATTTTGGTATCTCACGCAAAACATGCCGGGCCCCTTTGTAGAAAGCGGCTTCTATATTCTCGTTTAACCATACCAGATATTTATTCGTACATGCTGTTATATAGAATAATTATGTAAAAGTAATTTATAAATTTAGATTATGGCATAACTTAGTTTCTTGATTGTTATTTTTTTTTTTATATTCAGATACATATGTTTTTTATATCATAACAAAATGGTTAGTCTATATGAATGACAATTATTATATACATGATTGGCTATAATAAATGGAATGGATTGAGGATGGTGGATAGATAACAAGCGGTGTTGTGTCATTAACTTTTTAATGCATTCAGATTCAGTTGCGTGAAAAGTGCCAAATAAATTGTCGATACCAAATGCTTGTGTCTTGAGCCGCAGGCAAGACCAGATCTCAAAAATATACCTTCACGAAGCTCGAATAATAATCGACCCCCTAATATTGATGTCCGATAGATGATGCGTTTGTTGAAAAGTCTGTCCTGCACAAATCATGTGTTCTGAAAACCTTGTGCTTAAATAGATTCCGGGTAATGTTTCGGTAGGGGTTTTTATACTGATGCGATTTGTTAACCTCGAGTGTAGTTGCTTACAACTAAATCTAGGAGTTCTAATGGAAAGAGATAAAGTGTAACGGACAAATTTACTCATCGTCGAGATGTCCAATGTCGTCAATCCATACTTTTATCAACAAAGCTTCCTTGCTATTGAGCTTATTCTGGAGCCGGAATCTTAAAAGAGCACGAAGCATATGCTTAGTGTCATTTATCTTCGATTACTTACTAGAGCCGATCTCGGTTAACTAGAGTAAAATGTTTTTGTTTTAGAATTTGTGATTAAAGAGTCGAGGCTACGCATGAAGTTGTTAAACTCGTCAGTGTTAGAGTTAGAAGTCTTTCCTTCGCTTTGTTTATTGTTTCGAAGCACAGAGCGGTTTTTTGGCGTGATTTTTTGGAAATCGACTCGCTTTGAGTTTTGCTATGCTTCCGCTGGTTGGAGTCGACAGTCTCGGATAACTTGTAAATGAGAACGTGGTGGTGTTCTCTTTTACAAATATGTTGCATTCCAGTTCTTCGTTGAAACAAGTTGGTTTGCGAGTTTGATAGTGCCGCCAGGCAATTAGAACAATATCATATTTTTCGAACGACTCGTTTACGTTCCGCTATGTTCATTCTCAAAAAAACGATGACATTTCTTTAAAGATTGAAACGACGACAAACTCTACATGAACAAAAGATTGATTGCCTTACGTTCCGATTGTCTGCAAGCCTTGGTTGTGATGAGTTATTACAATGTGGAGCCATATTTTAAAAGAAAAACATTTGTTTTTGGTAAACATTTCGAATAGAAACTAAGAACGCACACTAAAAAAAAAATCCTACTTCCAATGACAGTATTAAAGAACCGGCGGTATTATACGGGTGAGGAAACATTTTATTAGTCAGTAGGAAATCACAACGAGCTTTGTAATGGTCTGTTTATATTCCCTTTTTTGCGTTCGGATTTCAGCAACTCGGAACCCTAATTGTCACCTGTCCCGGGAACAAATTTAATTTACTCTTCCTAATCGCACAACTATTGGGTGGTTAAATTGTCCTTTCCTTCACTACTACAAGCGCGGCCGATACTGATATCCTCTACTCTGGTTTTCCATATTATTAACAGTTTGGTGCAGTTCCGTCAGATATTATGTTTCCATCGGGTGCAAAAAATGTTTAGATTGGATTAATTTCATTTTAGCCATCGCATTCCGAAGTGAACTGGAAGGGCAGTAATGGTAGGGTCAATATGTGAACGAGTAAAGGAGGACCCCACCAAAAATGTCCTGGAGTTAGAGCAGAGCAAATCAGCTGGATCTGTGGGACATAGGCAGACAAAAGGTTGGCAGTTAGACTAAGCTTCGAATTTTGAAAGTAGGTCTGGAATCTTCAAATGTTATTGGACACCCCTGCAAAGTCTATTCTTGAAAGTGGATCTTAAAACTTCGGACGCCAGCTTCCCATATCCACCCTATGGCGAGCCCCAGGCGGATAAATGCCATTGTTAAATTTTGAATAGCATAAGCGGATGATAGAGCAGCATGTGACGTTTGAATAAAGTCTTTGGCGATGGTTTTAGAGGCTCCGACAAACGTTGTCCCATTATCGGAATGAGAGTGTAAAGAAACGCGTTTGCGACACAAACGGGCTAAAAGCTGCTAGAAACGTACTTGAGTGACAAGTCTGAAGTTGCTTCAAGGTGGATAGCTTTCGTCGAAAAAAAGGCATACAAAAGACGCACACGTAGCCCTTTAGCGTATAAAAGACAAGCTCTTCCAGTATACGTTCTTTGATATCAAATTGGTCCAGCGAAGTCTAGCCCAAGTATGCCAGTGAATGGAAGCAGCATTATGGATGCACCTTTCAGAGGTAAGACGCCATAAGTATGAAGACTTGGAATGTTGCTTATTTATGAGTTATACCATACTTTGCACTGCGGATTGTTTCGCTTTGATGAAGATTTTGCATGCGAGGTAATCCAATATGTAGATCGAGTAAGTCTCAAAACAAAGTTCTGGTTCCCCCATTGTAAATGATTCAACTGAACAAACTCTTATCACACTCGAGCAATAATGGACAAATTGATACGGGCACAATTATGGGGAAACTTCTCGCTATAGATAAGCCAGGAAGATTGTATCTAATCTACCCACAGACAGCGAATCAAACCATCATTGTCTATAAAAAGGATTTAGAAATTCAACAAGGAGGCGGCGAAAGATCGGTTTTCAATATACCGCCGAAGAGGCCGCATTATTATTCATTCGTGTAATGAACCTTTTGATAATATTACCACTAACCGATTTTCGTGCAATGAATTAATTTCAGGCAGCACTGATGACAAAGAGTGCCTTGTATTGTAGATTGGCATCCGATGCTTGGGATGTGTTTTTTATTAAAGAATCTATATACATAGGATATAACTCGCATTGCTTGGAGAATGATAGAAGAACCGTTTCAACGATATTCCTCGAAAATCCTGTGGAAATAGCAGACATGCCACTTATAACTTCTAATTCTTTCTCTAACTCCTCCGGAGGAATTGTTGGAAACTACGGATATAGGCAGATCGTCTTTTCCTTTTGCAGACCAATGCAGTCCTTGCCACAGAGTTGGATCTCTACACCGCTAACTACCACTGCGGTGAGACGCCGCGACTGAAGAGATCAGCTGGACAATTATTCTTCGATACAAATTGATTGACCACCATAGGATATCATTTCTGTAACCTTGTAGTACTTGCGCACTTAATTAGGCCACGAAAGTACCCCGTCCATAAACAGGCGTAGGATTTAGCAAACAAAAGAAACAGCACAATTTTTCGAGATCCGATCAGCAAAATAGTTTGAATATTTTGGTAATCCCAGTTGGGGAGTAAGTTATCAATGGATACTCTGCCAAATAAGACGGCACACGCATAGCTTCTAGTCGTGAACCGATATTGATTTATAACTGGCGAAGCCACTTTTAATGTTTTGAGGTATTAGGTGCCGTAAATATGCTTTCCTATTTCTGAAGCCGAACGTAAAGACAACGCAGCGTTACGCCTTCTCGGAGGCGTCGCATTTAAAGCGTGAAATTGGACGTAGTCATTTTGGACTATAATTTAATCACCTTGGCAATTTTTATGTATTGAATATTTTCCTTGAATAGTTCTCACATTTTGCAGTGACTATGGGATTTTCCTTCATCCACTTTGTCCCGTCTTTCTAGCCATATGTGCATAATCTCTTCTTATTGTCACCATTACCCGATCCACATCAAAGTAAATTGTACCACAGAAATAAAACAAAGTTTTCTTGCAAAAAATAACCTCTTAAAAAATATAAATAATCTTGAATTAAACTCAAATATGTGTGATATCAAAAGTGCCTTTAATAATGAATTAAAATCAGCAAGATGCAAAATAACTCCGGGTAGAATCCCAAAAAGATGGTGGAACAAACAAACAGAAAAGTTTTTTCGCCAAAAAATAGTTGCTCAAAGAAAATTTGATCGTGATAAAAATAATATTAACGCTATGCTTCTTCGTGAAGCCAGCGAAAATTTCAATAAATCAGTCAACTCAGCTAAAAAAAGCAACTTTGTTAAACAAATTGACAAACTATACACTAATCCAAACGCGAACTCATTTCTCCGTTTTGTCCGTGGATGTAAAAACTCTCTAAACTTCACCTTCGCTTCAAAAACAAAAACTACTTAAATTACTTAAAACAGCAAATTCCAAATAACACACTGCAAATTCAGCCAGTAAACTTCTCGAAGTCGTCTGCCCCTTTCACATTGGAGGAGCTTCTGCACATTTTAAAAGGTAAGACAACCCCCTCGGCTGCTGGTATAGATGGAATCACATACGAGATGCTTCACAACTTATCAATAAAATCCAAAACAAAATTTTTGGAAGCCATCAACAAAAAGTGGTCTACATGCATTATTTCTGAGGACTGGCGTAAAATCAAAATAATTCCTATTCCAAAACGGGTTAAAGATCTTGAAGACTACAAGAACTTCAGACCTATAGCCCTTATCTCTGTGCTTTTAAAA
>PGFW01057258.1:0-10678 GCA_003123925.1 Haematobia irritans | reverse complement strand
CATATTTCTGAAGTGTTTCAAAAGCTTCACTAAAGTGGTTTCACCGCAATGTTGAACACCCGCCACAGTGGTTCCAAATCGTTTTTTTTTTTTTTAATAATTCTGCAACTTTTGAAACGGATAAAGAATATCAGACATAATTTTTTCTGTGTGTGGTGGGGTGTTTTTCCTCTAAGTGTTAGTTCAAATATTTGTGAGTTCTAGCCCGTGGACCTTGGCTGACCTGTAGCGTTTAATTCATCTCAGAAAAACGGAACTTCTAGGTTCAAAATATTGACCCTACTGTGTCAAAAATTTTCGCAAAAAAAAAAAAAATTGTCGAGGCCCATATCTTGCGAACGGTAAAAGATAATTGCCAACACAAACATTTTTTTTTTGTAGAGCTTTATAAGTTCTACCAGCACAAAGAAAGAATCATCGAAATTGGGTTGCAAAATTCGGCGGAGTTGACAGTTAACAAAAATTGCATACCCCCCGAGGTGACCAACTACCAGGTCAGCTCGTCGGACCCACTGGCGACCCAAAACTTAGAGGAAAACACTCGCAGCTTTTTACAAAACAGAAAAAATTATTCTCATATCTTTATCCGTTCAGCCCGGACGTAAAGTTGCCGGCCGAATCTAAAATACCACCACATTGAAACCAAATAATTAGAGTTTGCACTTTGAAAATTTCAGGAGGCCTTGAGGACTTGAAGGGACACTTCCCGAAGATAAATTTTAAAAATATTTCACACTATGAGGACTATATCAGATTCTGGATTTTTAATATAAACCAATTTTGGTTGACGTTTGTAGAGAATCATTAACATCCTCTTGTACAGTGTACATAGAAAATTTATAAAATAACTGTCTTTGATTTTGAAATCTTTAAAATCTTTCTAGATTTCACCCGAGAAGTAAAATCTGGAAATTTTACATTGAGTTTCAAGCAATTTTCATGATCATGCTGTGCCTTTCTATATCCTCATCGAAGTGAAGTCGGCTCTATAATGAGGCATTACCAAATGGCACCGATAAAAAAACTTAAATCCGAATACACGTTTTTTGTGAGCCTAAAATAACCAGAATATTTACAATTTCAGGCAAATCGCATAAAACTACGCCGTTTCTAGAAACCCAAAGGAGTTTAAATTCGCGGAGACGTTTCTTATGGGGGCCTATACTAAAATATTGGACCGATCCTCACCGTTTTCGGCCACACCTCTTTAGACCCGAAAAATACCTCTAGATTTCCAATTGTCACGGCAAATAGGAGGATAAAAACTTCGGATTCTAGAAGCCCAAGAAGCTATAAAATCGGATTTATCGCCCCGTCTTATGGGGCTGATATCAAAACATTCGGGACCGATACTTCACCATTTTGTGGCCAAACCTCTTTTATGGCCCTCAAATAACTATAAATTTTCCAATTTCACGGCCAATTTGTATATAAATTGCGGGCATTCTTATAAACCCAAGATGTAAAAATCGGAAAGATCTGTCTATGGTATGGGGCTATACAAAAACATGGAACGATTACGGACCATTTTCGGCACACCTTTTTGATGCGTCCTCAAGTACCTTAGATTTTCAATTTTCAGGGCAAATTATATAAAAAACTACGGTTTCTATAAGCCCAAGGAACCCCCCAAATCGGGAGGTCGGTTTATTAGGGACTATAACCAAATCATGGACCGATGCTCACCATTTTTTGGCACACCCTTTACAGTTCTAAAGTACCTCATCGATATCCAATTCAGAGTAAATTTCATAAAAACTGCGGTTGTCTATAAGCCCAAGAAGTAAAATCGGGAATCGGTCTTATATGGGGGCTATACCAAAATATGCGAGCAATACTCACAATTTTTGGCACACGTATTTTTGCGTCTACAATAACCTCTAGATTTCAATTTCAGATAAATTGAGTAAAAACTGCAGTCTCTATAAAAGGCCCAAACCTGGACCGACGATATAAGCCTATCTTTCGAACTTTGGACCTGCCTGCAGACAAAAAGACGAGCTTGTGCAAAATTTCAGCACGATTGCTTCATTATGAAGACCTGTAGCGTGATTACAACAGACAGACAGACGGACAGGACGGACATCGTTATATCGTCTATAGGAATTCTCCCTGATCAAGAATATATCATACTTTTATAGTCGGAAATCGATATTTCGCATGTGTTACAAAAGGAATGGCAAACTTATTATACCCCGTCAACCATTTCCTATGGTGTTGCGTGGGTATAAATAAACGATTTACGGAACCAATGTGCGCCGTTCGAACTCGGCTATTAAATTCGGAGGTAACTTGCTCATTGAGTTCAACATTTAGAATCGGGCAGCTAATCAATTATACAGAGAAGTTTCACCACTGTGACTGCAGTAGTCTAAGCGAAGCCATACCTAAACCTCAGCACCCAACAATTTTCGCTAAATGGGACGCGATCATTTCATTCGAAGAAAACATTGTTTTACTAAAAAATTCTTTTAATTGGCTACATTTGTGCTATTACTTTCGCTAGATTCTTCATTTTGCCTACAAAATTTTCTATTAGAAATAAAATAAAATGTTGACAAAATTTCTATAAGATATAAAATTTTTGATTTAAAATCTCCTATTTAGAAATTAACATTATTTGACAAAATTTCTATAGAAATAACACTTTGAAAAAAAAAATTCTATAGAAATAAAATGTTGGCAAAATTTTCTATAGAAATAAAATTTTGACGAAATTTTCTAAAAATACAATTTGACAAAATTTTTTTAAAATTACCAATTATGACCAAATTTTTCTATAGAAATTAAAGGTTGCGGCAAAATTTTCTATAAGAATATAAACTTTCTGACAAAAAAATTTCTATAGAAATAAAAATTTTGACAAAAATTTTATAATAGAAAATAAAATTTCGTCAAAATTTTTCTAAAAATACATTTTGACAATAATTTTTTTAAAATTTACAATTATGACCAAATTTTCTCTAGAAAATAAAATTTTGACAAAATTTTTCTATAGAAATTAAAGTTTGGACAAAAATTTTCTACACGAAAATAAAATCTTGCCAAATAAAATTTTTTGACAAAATTTTCTATAGAAATAAAATCTAGGCAAAATTTTCTATAGAAATAAAATTTTGACAAAATTTTTTATAGAAATAAAATTTTGACAAAAATTTCTTATAGAAATTACAATTTGATAAAATTTTTCTATAGAAATAAAATTTTTGACAAAATTTTTGTATAAAAATAAAATTTTGACAAAAAATTTCTATAGAAATAATAATTTGGACAAAATTTTGTATAAAAATAAAAAATTTTGACAAAATTTTCTAAAGAAATAAAATTTTGACAAATTTCTAAAGAAATAAAATTTTGACAAAATTTTCTATAGAATATAAAAATTTTTCAAAAAATCTCTATAGAAATAATATTTGACAAAATTTATCTATAGAAATAAAATTTTTGACAAAAAAATTTCTATTAGAAATAAAATTTTGACAACATTTCCAAATAGCAATAAAATTTTACAAAATTTTCTATAGAATAAAATTTTGACAAAAATTTTTCTATAGAAACAAATTTTTGATTACAATTTTCTATAGCCAAATAAAAATTTTGACAATAATTTTATAGAAATCAAAATTTTGACAAAAATTTCTATAGAAATTACGAATTTTGCATAAAAATTTTCTTATAGAAATAAAATTTTGACAAAAATTTTTTATTAGAAATAAAATTTTGACAAAAATTTCTATAGAAATACAATTTGATAAAATTTTTCTATAGGAATAAAATTTTGACAAAATTTTTGTATAAAAAATAAAATTTTGTACCAAAAATTTCTATAGAAATTACAATTTTGATAAAATGTTCTATAGAAATAAAAATTTGACAAAATTTTGCTATAAAAATAAAATTTTGACAAAATTTCTAAAGAAATAAAATTTTGGACAAAATTTTCTTATAGATATAAAAATTTTGCAAAAAATCTCCTATAAGAAACTAAATTTTTGACAAAATTATCTATAAGAAATAAAATTTTTGAACCAAAAATTTCTATAGAAATAAAATTTTGAACAAATTTAATAGCATATAAAATTTTGACAAAAATTTCTATAAGAATAATAAAAATTTTGACAAAATTTTCTATTTAAAGGCGGGAAAAAACAAAAAAAATTTTTTTTCTGATACAATTTTCTATTAGAAAACAAAATTTTGACAAAATTTTTCTATAGAATAAAAATTTTGACAAATTTTCTTTATAGAAATAAAAATTTTGACAAAATTTTCTATAGAAATTAAAATTTTACAAAATTTTTTATAGAAATAAAATTTGACAAAATTTTCTATAGAAATAAAATTTTGACAAATTTTGCTATAGAAATAAAATCTAGGCAAAATTTTCGATAGAAATAAAATTTTGACAAAATTTTTATAGAAATAAAATTTTGACAAAATTTTTCTATAGAAATAAAATTTTGACATATTTCTATAGAAATTTAAAATCTTAGGCAAAATTTTCTATAGAAATAAAATTTTGACAAAATTTTTATAGAAATAAAAATTTTGACAACAATTTCTATAGAAATACCCAATTTTTGACAAAATTTTCTATATGAAAAATAAAAATCTTAGGCAAAATTTTTCTATAGCAAATAAAATTTTGACAAAATTTTTATAGAAATAAAATTTCTTATAGCAAATAACCAATTTTGATAAAATTTTCTATAGAAATAAAATTTTGACAAAATTTTGTATAAAACTAAAATTTTAAAAAATTTTTCTAAAGAAATAAAATTTTGACAAAATTTTCTATAGAAATAAAATTTTTACAAAAATTTTTTATAGAAATAAAATGTTGCACAAAATTTTCTACAAAATTACAATTTGACAAAATTTTTTAAAATTACAATTGTGACCAAATTTTCTATATAAATATGAATTTTTGTACAAATAATTTTCTATAGAAATTAAAAGTTTTACAAATTACAAAATCCGGGTTAAATACTTTCGATCAAAGCATCAAAAAGTTGTTCCGCGGCGGACTTATATCCTCTCAGTTATGTTGGTGACATTTCTGGGTGTTTTTAAGCTTCTCTAAGTGGTTTCACGGCAATGTGGAACGCCATTGGGACTCTCAGTAATTCTGGTGACATTTCTGAGTTGTTTAAAGCTTCTCTTATTGGAGCGCCGTTGGGACTCTGTAATAAAAAGGAGGTCCCTTGTAATTGAGCTAAACAAAGAATCGGGCAACACTCAGTGATTAGAGAAAGAGTTTCACCACTGTGGTACCACAATGGACTGAATAGTTCTAAGTGCAGCTTAAAATATTTCAGTCTTGCCACCGAAAACCTAACTAACTTAAAAATAACATTAGTCCAAGTTCATTTTTCAATATGCTTCGCAGCTGACGAGTAAGTTTTCTACCACTGCGTGCAGCGTGGATTTCGATTTGTGGGTTTGCAGCCACATTTAAGGCAATCATACTATCACAGTTGAATTCCATCCGGAATAACTTAATTTCTGAATGCAACGGATAGAAAATGCTTTTGTAAACTTGTAAACATTAAAATAAATCTCACAGCTGTCAGAAGAACGGTTTGGGAATGATAGCAACGTTGAAATTGGTTGCAATATATGGTCAGCCGCCCTTTTTAAATGTAATTGGACTGTGCGTTTTTGAATAAACAAGCGTTTATTGAATATTGTTTGGACATAAAAACTGTAAAGCTTTTCGGAGAATTACGAGAAAATATTATAAAAGTAACAATGGTTTGCGCATGGATAGCTTTCCATTTTTGGTCAGTGTGGAATCTATTAGCGGATAAAGTTCTCCAAATTGGGATAAAATCTCTTCTCTTATTACAAAAACAAGTATTTTCTTTAAGTAGTGAAAATTCATATGCTTACCCTTAACAATATAACAATTATTTAGATATATTCTATGTTATTATTGAAAACTATCATCGTTTAGTCAAGACACACGTTATTCAGTTACTGTTAACAAAAAAAAAAAACTTGATAACGCCCATTTTTTATTTGCCTGCCAGTTTTGAGGAAAGCACAAATTGAAGCCATAAAACATTCAAACATGTTTTGATATTGAAACGAATAATGTTCGACTTAGCTTTGATTGGAATAAACAATTAATTATAACATCAAGTTAAAAGCCGTTAAATAAAATCAAATTATCTCAGGGCTGAACAACTTTAATTGTGAATCCATTCACTTATGCTATATTTTGTTTTTGAACAACTGTAAAGTTATTCTTTTTGTCTATTTTGGACAGGATATTTTATATTAATATTGGAATTAATCGAATTATATTTCAATATGGCATTGATTGAAATGCTGGTTCCATTCAACTGGTCTCAGTTGAATAATGTAGATATGTTTTTTTAAATTTAATTGATCCATACTGGATTGTAAAAAATGTTCGTACATCCACGAATTCTAGCCGGTACAATTGCAATTAATTGAAATAAATATTTTTTCAAAGATAGGACTTGTTGCAAACAAAGTTAAAACGACGTTTTTTTAAGCCTTTGTTTGGATGAATCGTAATAATTCAAAAATTCTGGTTATTACAATTTTGGCAGTTAAATAACAGTTATTATTTTAAATTTACAAAAAATTTAATCAATTTTAAACTTTATTTTTTTATTTGTTATGAAAAATATTTTCAGGCTTATTATAGGTATAAAAGAGAAAAAAGAAAACAAGTATTATTAGATTTGGAAAAGAAATATTAAGTTTCGTCGAGACCAAAGAGTTTTCTTGTCGAATTGCGGTTTTTTGCTTTAACATCGAAGACGCATTTTCTTGATAATTATTGTTGCTAAAGGGTTGATTACGGCTTCAAAATTTTGGTCAAGGCGAAAACGCCCGTTGTAACATCCGTGAAATCGTTTATTTAAAAAATTCAAAATTAAATTTCTTTTTCAAGTTCCAATTAGTATAAAATTTCAGGAAAAAATAATTCATGTTAGGCTTTCGCTTTTCCAAATCGAATTGCCGGCGCCTCACGCTTGACACCTGCCATCAGGATTTGTACAAGCCACCTTGCTCCACCTTCTTCGCCGCAGAATAGCCAGTTTAGCCTTGCAACTGCTGCTCGTCCTTAGCCAGTTTTTTTTTGGTCTTCTTTAGGTTCCGCGCTTACAATAGCCCAGTATTTACTTCAATTGGGCGGAAGCTCTGGCGTGTGGGAGGGTTCTTGTCCTGGGAAACCACCTGTACGTTGTTCGGCGGCGTACCACTCCCATGGCCTTTTTCCGTAAGGCAAAGATGCCCAAATCCGGCCAAAACAGTTACGGAACAAAACCGTGTTTCTTCAGGAAAGGCAGCAGATGTTTATTCAAAACACTCTTTCACTAAATTTCTTGGTAGACAGTCTCGGAAGCTTATGAAAATGTGCTTTTTTTCAAGTCACAGGTACAGATGGCCTTGCCAAACCAGATATTTCTTTGCGACATTTAACAGTTTTATGTGCTTTGAAAATATCTTGCTTAACCTTTCCCCTTCCTTTGCCCGTATAAAAACTCCTGCTCCGGAAAGCTGCTTGTAGTCGGCTTTGAACGTAGGTTTCGGTCGTCCATTACCACGCCAGTTCAAAACTTCGTCAGCATCGTTCGTGTACAGCCCTCCGGAATTTCGCGCTTTTGGCCCATCGTATTTGTTTATCATTCGCGATTTGCGAGGCACTACCTTCTTGTAAGTCGATTTGCCGGCTCGTTTTTTGGCTCGATACACGGTTGTAGACGAATACACCAAAGCTTATTTGCGGCATCTCGGAGAGAGAGGTTTAGGGTTTCGCTTGAAACTACCGGCAACTCTCTTTTGCCGTCTCAGCGGCCTTCCGGCTTTTTCGATTTTCCCCCCGCATCCAGACTTCCTGGATGTCGACAAACGTTTCCCTAAACACTTTAATTACATTTGTAACGGTTGATTTTGGCAACTTATTAGCGATTTTGCCAGCTTTGGCGTCTGCGAGTAGCTCGGATTTTTCGCGATGCGCGAGCACAAAGTTTTGGTACGCTGCTCTTCTTGCTTGGGACGGCATTTTGACAACTGAAGAGTGAATTCCAAAATCGAAAATAGGAGCAAACATTTCTACACATACCACACCTTCAAAATGAGGGGTGTTCAGGTTTTTTGATTTAAAGAAATACGTCAAGTTAATATTGACCAAATTTTGACCGTATCACCCTTTACAAATGTCTTAACATGAAAGAAAATTTGGTTGACTAAAGTCGACTTGTCTTTAAAAATGAAAAATTGTGTTTTTGCAAATAGAAGATGTCTTTCAACACTTTATTTAAAAAGACGATTTTTACACATGAAACATAGCATAATTCTACTTGAAAATCTTAGCTCTGAATTTGGAAATTGAAAGTTTTCGTTACCCGTTTTCTAAAATGACCTTAAACCACATGCAGAAAAAGCCGGAAAAAACAATTAAATAACAAGTATATACAGGCCGTATAAGTTCGGTCAGGCAAATCTTATGTTAACCCGCCACCAGATGCGTTTAGGAAACATCTACTAAAGACGGTCATTCCACAATTGAAATTACATCATCTCTAAATTGTAAGTTTAGTCCATGCGGGATATATATTAGAGAAAAGAAAGTGTCGAATTAAAGTATGTACATATTCCAGTTTCTTGATCGCGTATATATAGGAAAAAATTATAGAGCCAGAATTGAAAAAATGGGCGTGGCTTTATATGGGAGCTATAAAAAATTTATGAACACGCAGTCTTACCAAAAAATCGGCAGATTTTTTCTTTTGGTAGATGGTAGAAATTCTTTGGATGTTTTGGCGGAAGATTTTGCCAAAATTATTCTCTCCAACTAAGAGGCTTCTCATAAATTTCTATAGAAATAATATTTTGACAAAATTTTCTACAGAAATAAAGTTCTGACAAAGTTTTCTACAGAAATAAAATTCTGAAAAAATTTTCTACAGAAATAAAATTCTGACAAAATTTCCTATAAGAAATAAAATTTTCTATTGTTGTTTTTAATTCACAGCTTAAAACCATGCATGACTAAACTAACAAGTGTAGCCTTAACCAACAGAGGAAAGGTATGCTTGTCAAATTTATTTTGGGCAAAGCCCTATAGACTTGCAAAGATCGCGTTGGGATGTAACAGCTGTTTCATAATTACCACATTCCTCATCAGCATCTCTACTTGCAAACAAAACTACCAACCAATTATCAGAATAAAATTCGGGTAATTCACTCAATTTTACTTGTGAACTAGATCAGCTACTGAAAATTGGGACGAAGCCTCCATGAATTAACGATAATTCAAGGTGACGCTAGTTTTTGGAATCTGTTAACGCGTGGAGTTGGTGTTTTGAATTTAGAAAACTTGATATTAGGCGAAAGTCTGAATGGCGTTGTGTGAGATTGAGATCTAACGGGTTGGTTGCGATGGAATACCCCTGAGGTTTTCTATGAAGGCAGTTTTCCAAGTGCTTAGGCAGACATCATTGTTCACGTTTTTAAAGGGTGATACGCGTCATTGGTCACATATGAACTTGACGTATTTCTATTCAATTTTGCAATTTAAAAAAACCTGAACACCCCCTCATTTTGAAGGTGTGTGTGTGTAGAATGTTGCTCCTTTTTTGCATTTTGGAATTCACTATTTCCAGTTGTCGAAATTGCCGTCAAGCAAAAGGAGCTAGCGCTTTATCAAAATTTTAAGAAATATCACCAGCATTATTGAGAGGGAATAATCCATCGCTGAAAAATTGTTTAAAAATTAAAGCGCGTTACTTTGATCTATTATATATCTGCGGTCCTGCATTTAGACCAAGTCCCTAGATTTTGAAAATGCTTCTACTTCGAAAGATACTAAATCGACTTAGCATACTATCAAATTAAGGTACTGCTATGGAAACATTCCATTACCATAACTATCTGTGTGGCATCTTCATTTCGTTTAAGTAATCCTCGTGTAGTTGGTGTGGATTTATATTTAACTCAGCTTCAAAGTTAACCTTGACTCATGCTGACAGTTCCCTTACGAAAGTGAATTTGTTGAAACTTTACGAAGTCATTTACACCGGAAACATTTTGCATCGGTCCTAACATACCGCAACATGTTATTTTGTTTCAGCTTAACCATATATCAGCCAGGCAAAAGACAATGGAAGTCGATGGTAAGAATTCGAAACACAGAGGATTCCAAGCACTCTATATTGTAGCAGAAGGATTTTCTCTGCTTAACAATGAAATTAATAGCTGCCAATATACACGTGATAATGCTCTTTAAAGGTCATTCAGTGGATAGGCCTGTTTTGTGCAAATAAAAAAATATTATATAATAAATGCAAGTTGTGAGTGGTATGTGATATTCATGAATAGTATGGAGTAATGTGAAATATGGAAATCGAAGCACAAATTTACAAATCTACATAATATTCTCCACGAATCCAAGCAATTTTTTGGGATCACTATCAATTTCCTCGAACTAAAGTAATCGAAAATTTCAAAACCCAATTTAAATTCATGTTATTTCATGAAACTTAATCGATTGCAAATAAATTTTCCTCAATCTGAGAATATTTGTTTGATTCTCTTTATATTTTGATTCGATTTTTTTACAAAATAGTTCATAATTTTCTAAAATACGTAATTACACTGCAAAAAAAAGCATGCGTGGTTCCAAAGATTTTGTCTT
>PGFW01057229.1:17201-39196 GCA_003123925.1 Haematobia irritans | reverse complement strand
AAGTTGATTGATCGCAAGTAATTTTTTATTGAAATGTCTTCAATCCAAGCAAGAAATGATAGTATCAATTAAAAAAAAATTAGTGAAGGTCAATTAAAAAATTAATTGATCGCAATTAAAAAATTAATTGATACTATTAATTTTCGTGGATTGATTTTTGTTATCATTAAAAATTTGTTGATTCAATTAAAATTTAATTGAAATATTGTTTAAAAGTCCAATTAAAAATTTTAATTGGAAAATTTTTCGTGAAATTTTTTTCAGTGTAACATACTACTTGTTAATTTTTATATTAGAAATTATTTCACCAAAAAAACGTTATATTTTTTCCAAAAAAGCTAAATAAAAAATTAATTGATCCATTAAAACATTAATTGAATACTATAAAATTTGTGTGATTTGATTTTTGTTTCAAATTAAAACATTTGTTGAATTTAATTAAATTTTTAATTGAATATTTTTTTTAAAACTCATTAAGTTTTTAATTGGGAAAAATTTTTCGTAGAAATTTTTTTCTCTGGATCTTTCCTATTCAGAGGAAACGCTAAGCGGTCACACCAGAGATTACGCATCCATCATTAACAATGTTCAGGATAACCGCTCGCGTACATAATCAATACTAGGTTGTTAATTGATAATATTAAGAAATATTACCAAAACCGTTAATATTTTTTTCCAAGAAAAAGCTTAATAAAAGCGAAAAAAAACGGTAATCTCAACTGTAAACAAGTGTTAGATAAAAACATCTTTGTCCCTATTCAAAGACTTAAAAAGATCAATTAATGGGAAATTTTCCCGCTAAAAGCCTTTAAAAAACAGATCTAGGAAGAGGAAAATGCCGAAATTGGCAACACATCCGGTATCCTTTAATGCATACTTCACAGAAAACAATTTCAGGATATTAATAATTAAGTTTTTAAGTTGAGTTGAAAAAAAAAAAATATCTTTAATTTAATTGATTCAAACATTTTTTAATTGAAAAACAATAATCACGAAAATTAATAGTAATCAATTAATTATTTAATTGATCTATAAAAATTAAATGGTTACTATCATTTCTAGTGATTGATGACAATTTAAAAAATTTAATTAGATCAATTAATTTCGTGATTGGAATGAGAAACATTTTTGGTGTGTGTGTAGATCATAGTTTGATGCCAACGTTTCCTGTGTATAGTTTTGCTAATGTTAAACTATTTTGCGTTATGTCACTGTTTGGGCTGTGAATACTTGCTCTCTCTCTCTCTCCCCCTCATGCTCTTTCTCGGTTTCAAACAACGATCGATGAAATAATACCATAGTTGAAGTAAATGAAAAAATGTATATGTTAATAATCTATGGTATTAGATTATGTTAGCCATAGTTTTGGTGCTATAATATCTGAACTTACAGCGCAATATCTCATATCCGAAACGACGCTTTCGTTCGACTGAAATGCCAAAAACAGCTTATTTTCCTTTATAAATTCAGGCTGTTTTGGCATTCCACTAGTCGAACAAGAAAGCATTGCGTTTTCGGAATATTGAGAAAATTGGCTGTTAATGGCCACTCCTGGCTTCTTTTGTGATAGTTTTTTAAAAGGTCAATTGATTGAAATAGTCTAAGTGAGCCTGAAAATAAATGTAAGCCTGCCTCATTTAACCAATGTTACGTTTTGGATTAGTGATCTCTTGATCTCTCTCTCTCTGTAGAACAATAACATTCTTCTTTTTGACAACACTTAACTGAAATTGGGTATTGTAAATGTTTAAATGAATTGGAAAGTTGGCGGGGCTTTCGTGATTTCATTAATCTCACACCTTGGAGCAAGGGTGTTGTTAAAATACACTCTATCTGCTTCTTTCTGTAAGATACACTCTCATCTCTCTTTCTGTAGATGAACATTAGCATTGTTTGAATTTATGGTAAAGTCATAGAAAAATCTTTGATCGTTTCCCAACATATGTTAGCGCATAATTATGAAGCAAATTTTATTTAAGGGTGAGGTATTTTAAATTTATGTATAAGTATTATAATGAGTTTTATAGTGTAGTCATGTAATTAATACGATATATAAATAAAAATATTAGTCGTAGGTTTTTGTTTTGTAAATTGAAATATAACTTATCTCTGGTTTATCTTTTTTCTTTTGTAAGCAAATTCATACTTTTTTAGATTTTATGGAATTTTTTTTCTCTTTAATTTTTAGGGTTATAATTAACTATCAACTGCAACGTCTTCATCTTTTTGCCTTTTTGGCGTATATTGGTCATTTGGTATTTTCATAGTGTCCTCATGTTTTGGAGTATTTAAGTATTTTGTTTTGTTGTTGTTTGTTTTTCTTTATTCATATAAGTTTTATAAATGTTTTGTATTTGTTGTTGTTTTGTAAGTTATGTAATTTTCTTGTTAATGTATATATATATATAATTATATTATATATATATTATATAATATAATAATATAATATATAATATATATATAATATATATATATATATATATATATATATATATATATATATATATATATATTATATAGTATATATATATATAATATTATTTATAAATATATATATATATAGAATTTATATTGTTGTTCTTTGTTGTATGATATATGTTAAAGGTTGTATAAGTTTTTAATATAAATTATTTGCTTGTTTTATCAATTATTATTTATATGGCAATATATATGAATTGTGAATATCTCATAATTGAATTTGTTTATGATAATAATAGATAATAGAGATAGCAATAATATTAAATGTTTTTTATGGAATTAACTATAATTTCAAACATTTACTCTTTTATTTGGGAAAAAAGTAAATTTCCAAGGGATTTACCTATATAAATAACAAATTCAATAAGAGAAATGAAAAATTATTTTTTGTTTTGGTAATTCGCTTTTCCCCTTGCATATGCTGCGCTAATTTATGTGAAATGCGTGGTGCGTTTATTTCAAGTAATCAAACTATTGAGAATTACTTTAACAGATTGGAGGGTGAGAGCGAAGAGAACTTTCACTTGGTTATGTTAGGGAAGCTAAACAATGTTTCTCTTTATTTTTTTGGTTAAAGTTATCATTCTAACTAAGCATCAGAAATTTTTAAATTCTTTTATTCAAATTTCTAATTATGAATTATTAATAATAAATAAAATGTGGCTTTCATTTCAAAATATTGTATTCATTTCGTTATTCTATTTGTTCTCAAACATAACAGTTATTATAGTTAAATTGAACACAAACAAACACAGAGTTGCATAAACAAGGAGTTAGTAGTAAATAGAGATGGTTCATGAATGGATTACACAGGGGATTTGTTTTTGTTTTTGGTTTTAGTTTTTATGGTATTCAATATTAGTGTTAAAGAATTTCCATGAAACCAGGAAACTTTAGAGGCTAATTGTCTTCGTTTACCAGGAATTTTTGTAGAATGATAAGAAGAATCGCATATCAATGTGATGATGAATGATGCACATGCAGATGGTGGTGATGCAACCTAAAACTCTGTATGACAATAATGAAGTTAATTTATTTCCCACTTTTCAGCATTCGGTTTATTTTATATATTTATTTATTTTTAGTTTTTCTTTTTTGTTTGTTTTTTAACTAATGGTGGTTAATGGTGTTCTTGTTAAACACTCCTAACTTGCTAAGATTCGAAAAGAAACGATATATCTTCATAAAAGGTTTTTTAGAGAATTCTGTTACTTATTTGGCCGCCTTAACGCCCCCGCAATTGTTTATTTCAATCAAATCATCATCATCATCATTATCCTTTTTGTTTAATTTCTCCAGCTGGAATATGATGCTAACCACTATTGTTAACTGGTCACACTATTTTGCTATGCGCTGAAATCACTGAAAACCGGCATTTTGTTATACCCTCATAGATTTTTATAGGGTGGCCGTTGATCCCTGTCTGAGCGTTCCGATGTAACACTCATACTTTTCGAAGATCCAAAACGAGTCCGTTATTATAGGCTGGGCACCGATGAGCTTCCAAATAATAAAACAGAAAGCTGGAAACCAGTTTATGTCGTTCAGGTGTTTTTAGAACATCCGCCCTGTGGGCTTACAGTATACGCGCATTTACAAATATTTACCTTAATTTACTTTTTTATTAATGTAATTTCTTTAAATTAATCTTTTCAATTAAATTGTTCCCAATCACACCTCATATTAATCAGCCCTACCTATCAGCCTTAATCAGTTCTTCGACTGTTCAGTGTTAAAGAACAATGATATTGAGGCACGCTAAATCACTACAACAATATGTCACCATGAAGACAATTGCATTGCATGCATTTTTGTAAACTGCATAAAAATAATAAAATGTTTTTTTCTTCACTTTTCTCTCCTCCCCAATACACAGCATCACAAAATAAATCATCAGATTTGGATATCATTTTTGGTGATAGCACTACAAGCACTAACCAATCATATGGGCAATGGTAAATTTACACGTTCCCGGGTGGATGCTCTATCTGATGCTGAAAATTTAATATTTGAAGCTCATCGTGCCCAGCTATAAAACGGATCGTTTTGATCTTCGAAAAAAGTATGAGTGTTACATCGGAACGTCAGACAGGATCAACGGCACCCTATAAAATCTATGAGGGTAATACAAAAATGCCCGGTTTCAGTGATTTCAGCGATAGCAAACATAGTGTGACCAAAAGTAAACAATAGTGTTAGCTCATATTCTCAAGCTGGAGAAATAAACAAAAGGATAATGATGATGATGATGATTTGGATTTGAAATAAACAATTGGGGGGCGTAAGGGGCAAATAAGTAACAGAATTCTCTTAAGAAAAACCTTATGAAGATATATCGTTTCTTTCGATCTTAGAGTTAGAGTGTTAACAAGAACCGCACCATTAACCACATAGTAAAAAACAAACAAAAAAAGAAAAAACTAATAAAAATAAAACTGAAATATAAATAAGACCAAATGCTGGAAAGTGGGAAATAAATTACTCATTATTGTCATACAGAGTTTAGTTGGCATCACCACCATCTGCATGTGCATCATCATCATCACATTGATATGGATCTCTTATCATCTACAAAATCCTGGGTAAACCGAAGACATAGCCTCTAAAGTTTCCTGGATTTCAATGAAATTCTTTAACACTAATATTGAATAACGCATAAAACTAAAAAACCAAAAAACAAAAACAAAAATCCCCTGTGTAATCCATTCATGACATCTCTTATTATACTACTAACTCCTTGTTTATGCAACTCTGTGTTTGTTTGTGTTCAATTTAACTATAATAACTGTTATGTTTGAGAACAAAAGAATAACGAAATGAATACAATATGAAATGAAAGCACATTTATTATTATTAATATCATAATTAGAAATTTGAATTAAAAGAATTTATAAAATTTCTGATGTTAGTTAAATGATAACTTTAACCAAAAAAATAAAGAGAACATTGTTTTAGTTCCCTAACAATAACCAAGTGAAATTCTCTCGCTCTCACCCTCAATCTGTTAAGTATCTCAATAAGTTGATTACTGAAACGCACGCACGCATTTCAGCATAATAGCGCACATTGCAAGGGAAAAGGAAAATTAAAAACAAAAATAATTTCATTTTCTCTAAATGGATTTGTTATGTTTAATATAGGTAAAATCCTGGAAATTTACTTTTTCGCCAAATAAAAGAGTAAGATGTTGAATTATAGTTAAATCGCATAAAAAACATAATATTTATTGCTTAAATCTCTTAATTATCTAATTATTATCATAAACATTCAATATGGATATTCATTCATAATATATTGCATTATAAATATATAATTGATAACAAAGCAAATAATTTATATAAAAAACTAATACAACCTTACATATATTCATAGCAACCAAAGACAAACAATATAAAATTCTATTAATATATATATAATTTATAAATAATAATATATATATATATATATATATTATGTATATATATATATTATATATATATATATATATATATATATATATATATATATATATATATATAATATATATATATATATATATATATATATATATATATATATATATAAATACATTACAAGAAAATTAGCTAACTACAAACAAAACAAATAGCAAACATTTATAAACTTATATGATATAAAGAAAAACAACAACAACAAAACAAATACTTAATACTCCAACATGAGACACTATGAAAATACAAATGACAATATACGCAAAAAAGGCAAAAAGATGAAGACGTTGATAGTAATATAACCCTAAAATAAAGAGAAAAAAATTCCATAAAATCTAAAAAAGTATGAATTTGTTACAAAAGAAAAAGATAAACCAGAAGATAAGTTATATTTCAATTACAAAACAAAAACCTACGACTAATATTTTTATTTATATATGTATTAATTACATACTACACATACTCATATAATACTTATACATAAATTTAAAATAGTTTTCTCAAAAATAAATTTGTTCATAATTTATGCTAAATTATGTTGGAAGTTTTCTATGTTTACCATAATTCAAACAAATGTAAATTGTTCATCTACAGAAAGAGAAGATGAGAGTGTATCTACAGAAAGAGAGATAAGAGTGTATTTAAACACACTTGCTCAAGGGTGAAGATTATGAAATCAAGAAAAGCCCGCACACTTTCAAAATTCATTTAAAACATTTACACTACCCAAATCAGTAGTGTTGTCAAAAAGAAGAATGTATTGTCTACAGAAGAGAGAGAGATCAAGAGATCACAATCCAAACGTAAACATTGGTTAATGAGGCAGCTACATTTATTTTCAGCTCCACTTAGACTATTCAATCAAAATTGAAGCTTTAAAACTATCACAAAGAAAGCCAAGTGGCCATTAACAGCCAACTTTCTGCATATCCGAAACGAATCTTTCGTTCGACTAGAATGCCCAATAACAGCTGAATTTATAGGAAAAATAAGGCTGTTTTTGGCATTTCAGTCGAACGAAAAGCGTTCGTTTCGATATGAGATTTGGCTGTAAGTTCAGATATATAGCACAAAACTATGCCTAACATAATCTTAAATGCCATAGATAATTAACAATTATACCATTTTTCAGTTACTTCAACTATGGTATTATCATCGATGTTGTTGAACGGGCGAGAAAGAGAGAGAGGGAGAGTAGAGAGAGCAAAGTAACAACACCCAAACGTGAGCATAAGCAAATATTAACATAGCAAAATATATTCACAGAAACGGTGGCAATCAACTATGAGTCTACACACACACCAAAAAAGTGTTCTGCAATTCAATGCACGAAATTAATTGATCTAATTTAATTTTTTAAATTGTCATGCAATCAGCAGAAATGAGTAGTAAACCATTTAATTTTTAATAGATGCCATTAAATTAATTAATTGATACTATTAATATTTTCGTGATTATTGTTTCAATTAAAAAAATTTTTGAATCAAGTTAAATTAAAGAATTTTTTTTTTCAAACTCAATTAAAAACTTAATGGTTTTAATATCCTGAAATTGTTTTTCTGTGAAGTATGCATTAAAGATACCTGTTTTTGCCAATTCGGCTATTTCTCTCCTAGATCTGTTTTTTTAAGGCTTTTTAGCGGGAAAATTCAGGTTAATTGATCTTTTTTAGTCTGAGTAGGGACAAAATGTGGGTTTTATCTAAAGCACTTGCAGGTGAGATTTTTTACCGTTTTTTCTTGGCTTTCTTTATTAAGCTTTTTTGGAAAAAATGTAGACGGTTTTTGGAATAATTCCTAATATATCAATTTAACAACCTAGTAATGTTATGTAGCGAAGCGTATCCTGAACATTGTATAACTGATGGATGGCGTAATTCTGGTGTGACCCCGCTTAAGGTTTCCTCTGGGAAAGAAAGATCCCAGAGGAAAAAATTTCAGCAAGAAGTTTTTCCAATTAACAACTTAATTGAGTTTAAAAATATGTCAATTAAAGAATTTAATTAAGGTTCTACGAAATGTTTTAATTTGAAACAAATCCAATCACCAATTTATAGTATCATTAAGTTGTTAATTGGATCAATTTTAATTTGTATTTAAGCTTTTTTGGAAAGAGAATGATAGAGTTTTTTTTTGGAAATATTCTGAATAGGTATAAATTACAAGCGTAAGTATGTACACTTGAACAAAAATTTCACGAAAAATATTTTCAATTAAAATTTTAATTGACTTTTAGAAATATTCAATTAAAAATTTTAATTGATCAACAAATTTTTTAATTGAAACAAAGATTCAATCACGAAATGTAAGTAGTATCAATTAATTTTTTTAATTGGATCAATTAAATTTTTTAATTGAAACCTCTCAGCTAAGTTATTTTAAATTGATACTATCATTTCTGTGATTGAAGAACATTTTCAGATTAAAAAATTATTGGATCATATCATTTCGTGATTGAAGAATCAGAAAAAAAAATTTTTGTGTGTAGCGGAGCGGTATCCTGAAGATTGTTAACTGATGGATGGCGGTAATCTCTGGTGTGACCCGCTTAGGTTTCCTCTGGCAAGATGTATGCCTGGCATTCAGGAGGTTGTTATTTATAAAGAGTTATGGAGAAATATTAAACCATATTCGGAGAAAATATTTTTTAGAAAAATTAAATATCAACCAAATTTTTTTGCTTTGGCCGGAGTGAAAGTCATAGGCATTGAAATCTTCCATGTGGTCAGTCTCCCAGATTCACAGAAAAAATTTTCACGAAATTTTGCCAATTAAAATCTTAATTGAGTTTTAAAAAATATGCAATTAAAATTTTAATTGATTTCAACAAATTTTTTAATTGAACAAAAATCAATCACACAAAGTTAATAGTATCAATTAATGTTTTAATTGATAATTAATTTTTTAATTGAATCTCAATTAATTTTTTTAAATGAATAACTATCATTTATGTGATTGAAGAAGTTTCAATTAAAAAAATTAATTGATGCAATTAATTTCCGTAATTGAATCAGAAAAAAATGTTTGTGTGTTTTTGGTGATGACGCCCCTCTTTTCACTTACCAGAGATATTGATACGCCGGGGTCTTGCCGCTGATTTCAGTTGCCGCCGACCACTTTTTCCACCACGAACGCCACCCGCGGAATATGTCGACTCATCTCGCCTCAAATTTAGCCGCCATTAATTAAAAAATATCAATTTAAATAAATAAAAATGCTATATATTAATGTGTCATATTTTTTCCCAAAATGTTGAATTCTTCCACCGCAAACAATCATTTTCAAAACTGTTAAATAATTTCGGCAAAAATTTATCTAAGAAGAATTTTAAATGAAAATGTAAATTTGGATGGTCAGATTGGTTGTACAAAACTAATCTCATTACCATTCGAATAACACCAAAATTGATTTATAATGGAATAAATTGTCGGCCGCTCAAGTGAGTAAAATTTATATCGGGCTTAGCCCGTCAAGCAGCAGGCCAGCCGGAGGCAATATCATTTAGTTGGTCAAGCCGCCCGCCGACAAAAAAATGAGTCGGCCCTTCAATTCTCCGCTTATAATATTTCATAGAAAAAATTAAGGTGTTAAAGAAAGAATTCTCTATGGAATGGTTAGTGCTTGTCACAGAAATTCATGCAAACAACTGAAACTTTAAAAATTCCTAACAGATAATAGTTTCCGCAGTTGAATAGATATGTTTTCACTCGCAACTGCATCATTTTTGATCTAGACAAAAATTATATTTTAATTGAAATTCTTAAACAATAATTTAAAATGTTTTGATGGTCTTATGGTGTTCATTGAGGGCGCTTTAGCTATAAATGATACAATCAATACTTCAATGCTAATGAGAATGTTCATAGGCCAAATAATAATGCGAAATGTGTGCTGTTTGGGTATGAACCTTCAACACTTGGCTCCAGTTTCAGTAGCCCTACATTGTTTGGTATATATCACAATGAATGTCAGATATTCCAATTTGGCATAGTTAGAATTAGAGAAACATGCTACTTTTAGCAGAAATGCCATTTTTAACTAGCTCTTGCAAGTTTTAGAAAATGCATATTTACTCTCTTGCAAGTTTTTATTGAAAAGTACACAAGCATGCCTACTATATAACTAACAGTCATTCTTTATTTCAATATTCCGTATTGCTCTTGGATTTTGAAAAGAGACTAATACATAGGTATTGTCTCAAAATCTCATAAAGTAACAGCTTACTGCTGCTAATGTAAGCGTTATACTAAGTTACTAAAGGAATCACAGTGAATATTAAACTGGTACAAAAATGGCCTAATGTATCATTTTCTAAGCAGTCAATTCTTTATTTCATTGATTTGTGTTTTTGTGTTTTGATAGAAAGTAATAACATAGGAATTCTCTCAATCTCAAAAGTAACAGCTACTGCTTATGTTCAGTAACTTGTTGTAGCAAGTTACTAAAAGAATCACAGTGACTATTAAACTGGGTACAAAAATCTAGGCTCATCTCTATAAGCTTGATGGTCAAGATTTCTTCAAAGTGAATTTTAATTTATTGCTATTCCATCTCTTGTCTATAGATTAACAATTTAAAAGAATAACACCATAGTTAAATTTCTATTTAATCATGTAATAACATATTTCAAAAATTTTATTAATTCATATCTATTACATTTAAACCCTCTGTTATATCCCAAACATTAAATGAAAATTAAGTGTTAGTTAAAATAATAATATTAATTATTAATACTAGCATAAATACATCACATAGTACGTGATTGAATCAGAAAAAAAAATTTTTGTGTGTAGCGAGCGGTATCCTGAAGATTGTTAACTGATGGATGGCGTAATCTCTGGTGTGACCCGCTTAGGTTTCCTCTGCAAGATGTATGCCTGGCATTCAGAGGTTGTTAATTATAAAGAGTTATGGAGAAATATTAAACCATTTCGGAGAAAATATTTTTTAGAAAAATTAAATATCAACCAAATTTTTTGCTTTGGCGGAGTGAAAGTCATAGGCATTGAAATCTTCCATGTGGTCAGTCTCCCAGATTCACAGAAAAAAATTTCACGAAAATTTTGCCAATTAATTCATGGCTGACATAATTGTTGTTATGATAGGTGCTCAAATATCATGTCTCTTTTTAACACTGAACAGCGAAGTGATTAGGTATGATAGTGGAGGGTGATTAATATGATGGTGATGGTGAACATTTACTTGAAACGATTAATTAAAGAAATAATTATAAAAAAGTTAAATATAAGGTTAAATATTTGTATGGTATACGTAGCCAAGGCGGATGTTCTAAAACCACCTGAACGACATAAACTGGTTTCCAGTTTCTGTTTTATTATTTTGGACGACAGCGTTGGCGGACTCTTTTCCTCTGATTTTTAGATTTTTTTAATGTAATAAAAAATAAAGGGTTTCCGATTTTCCTGAAGCGGACATTAATTGAATGAGGTCATGTGTTTCTGCTGTAGGAGATTTTCTTCTCTGCTCTCCATAACATAATTTTTTACATTCTTTTAATTCAACATGAGTTTATTTGAACATTTTCAACGCTCACATATTTCCAGTAGACTTGCGGACCAACTGTGGAACTTGGAACCATGTAAAATTATCAGGTTGGAAGAAATATCTTGAAACTTAATATCCGAAATTGGAGAATAAAACGTGCAAGGCGAAAGTTCGGCTTTATTGAAACAAAATTCTGCAAAAATGGCCTGACAGTAAATGGCGAATAGACCTAGCCTCATTAGCTTGTATTCAATCGTTCCTCCCAAGATTCTTGACCAATCGCGTCGTATGAAACATGCAGCTCGGGTTGGAAAGAATGTACTCTAGAAACGTGGTATCAAAATTGGAAAATGGAAAATGGAACAAAATGTTGTGTTTAGATCAAACAGGAACCAGTGTTGCCACAATTTTTCTGGCTCTTATCCCAAATTCTTACGCCGTCGTCCCCCGATTAAGACAATTTGGCCCCAAATATCCCCAAATTTAAATTTGAAATTCCCTCAAACAAAAATCCTTTCAAAAATTGTTCGACAAAAATTTAGAAATTAGACTCTGCTTTTTAGAAAATCAGTGAAACCATTTCATCACTTCTATATTTATGTCCAAATCAGTGATGAACACAAGTTTACATTTATTAAAAAACAAGTATATACGCGCGTCGTAAGTTCGGCCAGGCCGAAGCTTATGTACCCTCCACCATCGATTGCGTAGAAACTTCTACTGAAGACTATCATCACCAATCGAATTACTTGACAACATTTTCTATAGAAGTAAAATTTGGACAAAATTTTTATAGAATTGTTCAATTTGACAACATTTTGCCAAATTTTCCTATTTAGAAATAAATTTGACAAAATTTTCTATAGGAATAAAATTATGACAACATTTTCTATAGAAATAAAATTTTTGGCCAAAATTTGCTATAGAAATAAAATTTTGGAAGATTATTTTTGGCTCGAGTTGAAACCATGATTATGAACCGATATGGGCCAATTTTTGTGTGATTGGGTTCCAAATTTCAACCGGATCGGATGAATTTTGCTCCTCCAAGAGGCTCCGGAGGACAAATCTGGGGATCGGTTTATTTATGGGGGGCTATATATAATTATTGACCGATTATGGACCAATTTCTTTGCATGGTTGTTATTGAACCCATATTACTAACTCCACGTACCAAATTTCACCGAATCCGGATGAAATTTTTCTCCTTTTAAAGAGCCTCCGGAGGTCAAATCTGGGGATCGGTTTTTAGGAAGAATTTCTCATCAACTACAAAAGTAAATTGGCAACGCCATTACCTGGTTCAGCCTGGTTTCTCTGAGAGGATAGGGAGAAAAAAAACAAGTATATACGGCCTGTAAGTTCGGCCAGGCGAAGCTTTGTTACCTTACACCATTGATTGCCTAGAAACTTCTACTGAAGACTATCATCCACAATCTAACTTACTTGGTTGCCGTTAACACTTTTGCGATGCAAGGTTATCTCAATTATTTCTTACACACGTCGTTCACAATTCGATGCCCTCATTCCAGAGTACGCTAAGTCGACTTAGCATGTTTTGATGGAGCTTCGCTGTTTTATAATTCCGGATTGACGTGAATTGACATTCGGTCAAAAATTTCGAATTTATTGGACATTTTCTTTATATCAAAAAGTTATGGTTAAGGTTAGGTCTGGTTTAGGTTTATGTGCAGGCCCGATGTATCAGCGCTCACTTAGACTATTCGTCCATTGTTGATTACCACAGTGGTGAACTTCTCTCTTGATCCTCGAGTGCTGCCGATTCCATGTTAAGCTTCAATGACAAGGGACCTCCTTTTTATAGCCGAGTCAAACGGCGTTCCACATTCCAGTGAAAACCACTTAGAGCAAGCTTCTTTTTGAAACCCTCAGAAAATGCTCATCCAGCATTACTGAAGTGGGATAATCCACCGCCTGAAAAACTTTTTGGTGTTCCGGCCGTAGCAGAAATTCGAACCGAACGACTTTGTGTATGCAAGGCGGGCATGCTAACCATTGGCCACCACGGTGGCTCCAAACCACGGTTATGGCAGCCACCGTGGTGCAATGGTTAGCCATGCCCGCCTTGCATACACAAGGTCGGTCGGTTCGATTCCTGCCTACGGACCGAACACCAAAAAGTTTTTTCAGCGGTGGATTTATCCCACTTCAGTAATGCTGTTTGACTATTCTGAGGGTTTCAAAGCTTCTCTAAAGTGGCTTCACTGGAATGTTGGAACCCGTTTTGGACTCGGCTATAAAAAGGGCGTCCCTTGTCATTGAGCTTAACATGGAATCGGGCAGCACTCAGTGATAAGAGAGAAGTTCCCACTGTGGTATCACAATGGACCTGAATAGTCTAAGTGAGGCCTGATACATCGGGCTGCCACATAAACATAACCTAACCTAACCTAAACACATAACTTTTGATAAGAAATGTCAATAAATTCGACTTATTGACCGAATTGCAATTTCACGGTCGAATTCCGAATAATAAAACATGCGAAACTCCATCAAAACATTTGCTAAGTCGGACTTAAGCGTACTCTGCGAATGAGGGGCATCGAATTGTGAAAGACGAGTGTTAAGAAATATTGAGATACCTTGCCATCGCAAAGTGTTACGGCAACCCAAGTAATTCGATTGTGCGATGATAGTCTTCAAGTTAGAAGTTTCTAGGCAATCAATGTTGTAAGGTACAAAAAGCTTCGGCCTGGCCGAACTTTACAGCCGTATATACTTGTTTTTTTCTCCCTCTCTCTCAGAGAACCAGGGCTGAACCAGGTTATGCGTTGCCAATTACTTTTGTAGTTTGATTGAAGAATTCTTCCTAAACATCCCCAGATTTGACCCCGGGAGCCTCTTAAAGGAGAAAAATTCATCCGATTCGGTTTTGAAAATTTGGTACGTGGAGTTAGTATATGGTCTCTAACAACCATGCCAAGAATGCGGTCCACTATCGGTCAATAATTATATATTTAGCCCCCCATAAATAAACCGATAAACCAGATTTTGGTCCTCCGGAGGCTCTTGGAGGAGGCAAAATTTGTCCGATCCGGTTGAAATTTGGAACCCAATCACAACAAAAATTGGCCATATCGTTCCATTAATCATGGGTTTCAATCGAGCCAAAAATAATCTTCCAAAATTTTATTTCTATAGCAAATTTTCGGCAAATTTTATTTCTATAAGAAAATTGTTGTCATAATTTTATTCCTATAGAAAATTTTCGTCAAATTTTATTTCTATAGAAAATTTTTTTGGCCAAATGTTGTCAAAATTTGAAATTCTATAGAAAATTTTGATCCAAATTTTTACTTCTATAGGAAAATGTTGTCAAGTAATTCGCATTTGGTGATGCATAGTCTTCAGTAGAAGTTTCTACGAATCCTATGGTGGAAGGGTACATAAGCTTACGGCCTGGCGAATTTACGACCGTAATATTAACTTTGTTTATAATGCTAAAACTTGTGTTCATCACTGATTTTGGAATAAATATAGAAGCTGATTGAAAATGTGTTCACTGATTTTCTTAAAGCAGAGTCATTTCTAATTGTACGAAAATTTTTGAGGGATTTTGTTGTAGGAATTTCAATTTAATTTGGGGATATTTGGGGCCAAATTGTCTTAATTCGGGGACGCGGCGTCGTAGTAATTCTGGGGATAAGAGCCAGAAAAATTGTGGCAACACTGGTTCCTGTGTTGGATCTAAACACAACATATTGTTTCCATTTTCCATTTTCCAATTTTGGATACCACGTTTACTAGATACATTCTTTTCCACCCGAGCTCATGGTTCATACGCGCCCGATTGCGTCACTAGAAATCTTGGGAGGAACGCATTGATACCAAGCTAATGGAGCTCGGTCTATTCGCCATTTACTGTCAGGCCCATTTTTGGCAGATTTGTTTCATAAGCCGAACTTTCGGCCTTGCACGTTTATTCTCCAATTTCGGATATTAAGTTTCAAGATATTTTCTTCCACCTGATATTTACATGGTTCCAAGTTCCACAGTTGGTCCCAGTCTACTGGAAATTGTGCAGCGTTTGAAATTTTCAAATAAACTCATGTTTGAATTAAAGCAATGTTAAAAATTTGGAATGGAGCAGCAGAGAAGAAAATCTCCTACAGCAAAACACATGAACATCAGTTTCAATTATGCGCATTCAGGAAAATCGGAAACCTTTATTTTTTATTACATTAAAAAAATCTAAAATATCAGAGAAAAGAGTCCCCACGCTGTCGTCCAAATAATAAAACAGAAACTGGAAACCAGTTTATGTCGGTTCAGGAGTGTTTAGAACATCCGCCTGTGGGCTACAGTTACCCATTACAATTATTTACCTTAATTTACTTTTTTATTAATTCATTTCTTTTAAATTAATCTTTTAATTAAATGTTCACATCACCCTCATATTTAATCACCCTCACCTATCACCTTAATCACTTCGCTGTTCAGCTTGTTACAAAACAATGATACTTGAGCACCTACTCACATACAAAACAAATAAATTGTCACCATGAAGACCAATTGCAATTGCATGCATTTTTGTTAAACTTGCCTATAAAAATAATAAAATGTTTTTTTCTTCACTTTTCTCTCGCTCCCCAATACACAGCATCACAAAATTAATCATCAGATCTTGGATATCATTTTTGGTGATAGGCACATACAAGCACGTATACACATCATATGGCCCAATTTGGTAAAATTTACACGTTCCGGTGGATCTTAATCTGATTGCTGAATTTAATATTTGGGAAAGCTCATCCGGTGCCCAGCTATAAAACGGGATCGTTTTGGATTTCTTCGAAAAGATAATGAGTGCTTACAATTCGGAACGTCAGACAGGATCAACGGCCACCCTATTAAAATCTAATAGAGGGTAAATACAAAATGCCGGTTTCAGTGATTTCAGCGATAGCAAAGCATTAGTTGTGACCAGTAACAATAGTGATTAGTCATATTCCAGCTGGAGAAATAAACAAAAGGATAATGATGATTGATGAATGATTTGGATTTGAAATAAAGACAATTGGCGGGGCGTAAGGGGCAAATACAGCTAACAGAATTCTCTTAAGAAAAACCTTTATGAGATATATCGTTTCTTTCGATCATAGAGTTAGAGTGTTAACAGAACCACCATTAACCACCCATAGTTAAAACAAACAAAAAGAATAAACTAAAAATAAAATCTAAAAATATATAAATTAAACCAATGCTGAAAGTGGGAAATAAATTACTCATTATGTCAATTACAGAGTTTTAGTATGGCATCACCACCATCTGCATTGTGCATCATCATCATCACATTGATATGGATCTCTTATCAATCTACAAAAATCCTGGTAAAACCGAAGACATTGCCTTCTAAAGTTTCCTGGTTTCATGGCGAAAATTCTTTTTTACCACTAATATTTGAATACCATAAAACTAAAACAAAAACAAAAACAAATTCCCTGTGTAATTGCCATTCATGACATCTCTCATTTACTACTAACTCTTTGTTTATGCAACTCTGTGTTTGTTTGTGTTCAATTTACTATAATTAACTTTATGTTGAGAACAATAAAGAATAACGAAATGAATACAATATGAAATCGAAAAGCACATTTATTCATTATTAATATCATAATTTAGAAATTGAATTTAAAAAGAATATTATAAAATTTCTGAACTGTTGTTAAATTGATAACTTTATACCAAAAAAAATAAAGAGAACATTGTTAGTTCGCTAACATAAAACCAAGTGAAAGTTCTCTTCGCTTCTCACCTCAAATCTGTTAAAAGTATTCTCATAAGTGATTACTGGAAAACGCACGCACGCATTATCACATTAATAGCGCACATCTGCCAAGGGAAAAGGAAATTACAAAACAAAAATTAATTTTTCATTTCTCTATTGAATTTGTTGTTATGTTTATATAGGTCAAATCCCTGGAATTTACTTTTTTCCCAAATAAAAGAGTAAATTGTTGAATTATAGCTTAATCCATAAAAAACATAATTATTATTGCTATCTCTTATTATCTATTATTATCATAATAAACATTCAAATTATGGGATATTATTCATATATATTGCTATAAATAATAATTGAAACAATGCAAATAATTTATATAAAAACTAACAACCTTACATATATTCGATACACCAAAGACAACAATATTAAAAATTCTATATATATATTATTTATATAATTTGATAAATAATATATATATATATATATATTATATATATATATATATATATATATATATATTATATACTATAGTATAATATATATATACTATATATATATATATATAATTATATATATATATATATATATATATATATATGATATATTATATATATATACATTACAATGAAAATTTACAATAACTTACAAACAAAACAAATACAAACATTTTATAAACTTATATGAATAAAGAAAAACAACAACAACACAAAACTAAAACTTAATACTCCAACATTGAGACACTATGAAAATACAAATGACAAGATACGCAAAAAAAAAAAGGCAAAAAAGAATTGGGACGTTTGATAGTAATATAACCCTAAATAAAGAGAAAAATAAATTCCATAAAATCTAAAAAAGTATGAATTTGTTTACAAAAAGAAAAAAGATAAACCAGAAGAATAAGTTATATTTCAATTTACAAAACAAAAAAACCTACGCTAATATTTTTTATTATATATGTATTCAATTACATAACTACACATACTCATATAATACTTATTACATAAATTTAAATACTCATCAAATAAAATTTTGTTCATAACTTATGGCTAAAATATGTTTGGGAGTTTTCTATGTTTACCATAAATTCAAACAATGTAATGTTCATCTACAGAAAGAGAGATGAGAGTGTATCTACAGAAAGAGAGATAAGAGTGTATTTAACAACACTTGCTCAAGGGTGAGATTAATGAAATCACGAAAGCCCCGCACACTTTCAATTCATTTAAACATTTACATACCCAATCAGTAGTGTTGTCAAAAAGAAGAATGTATTGTCTACAGAGAGAGAGAGATCAAGAGATCACAATCCAAACGTAACATTGGTTAATGAGGCAGCTACATTTATTTTCAGGCTCACTTAGACTATTCAATCAAATTGACCTTTTAAACTATCACAAAGAAGCAGTGGCCATTAACAGCCAATTTCTCATATCCGAAACGAATGCTTTCGTTCGACTAGAATGCCCAAAACAGCTGAATTTATAAAGGAAAATAAGCTGTTTTTGGCATTTCAGTCGAACGAAAGCGTTCGTTTCGGATATGAGATATTGGCTGTAAGTTCAGATATATAGCACAAAACTATGGCCTAACATAATCTAATCCATAGATTATTAACATTATACATTTTCATTACTTCAACTATGGTATTATCATCGATGTTGTTGAAACCGAGAAAGAGAGAGAGAGAGAGAGAGAGCAAGTATCACAGCCCAAACGTGACATAACGCAAATATTTAACATTTAGACAAACGTATACACAGAAACGGTGGCATCAAACTATGATCTACACACACACCAAAAAGTTTCTCATTCAATCACGAAATTAATTGATCTAATTAATTTTTTAAATTGTCATCAATCACAGAAATGATAGTAACCATTTAATTTTTAATAGATCCAATTAAATAATTAATTGATACTATTAATTTTCGTGATTATTGTTTCAATTAAAAAAATTTTTGAATCAATTAAATTAAAGAATTTTTTTTTTCAACTCAATTAAAACTTAATTTTTAATATCCTGAAATTGTTTTCTGTGAAGTATGCATTAAAGGATACCTGTGTTGCCAATTCGGCTATTTCTCTCCTAGATCTGTTTTTTTAAGGCTTTTAGCGGGAAAATTTCATTAATTGATCTTTTTAGTCTTGAAGTAGGGACAAAATGTTTTTATCTAACACTTGCAGTGAGATTTTTACCGTTTTTTTGGCTTTTTTATTAAGCTTTTTTGGAAAAAATATAACGGTTTTTGGGAAATAATTCTAATATATCAATTAACAACCTAGTATGTTATGTAGCGAGCGGTATCCTGAACATTGTTAACTGATGGATGGCGTAATCTCTGGTGTGACCCGCTTAGGTTTCCTCTGAAAGAAAGATCCCAGAGAAAAAAATTTCACGAAAATTTTTCCAATTAAAAACTTAATTGAGTTTTAAAAAATATTCAATTAAAAATTTAATTAATTCAACAAATGTTTTAATTGAAACAAAAATCAATCACACAAATTTATAGTATCAATTAATGTTTTAATTGGATCAATTAATTTTTTATTTAGCTTTTTTGGAAAAAATATAACGTTTTTTTGGGAAATAATTCTAATATATAAATTAACAAGCTAGTATGTACACTGAAAAAAATTTCACGAAAAATTTTCCAATTAAAATTTTAATTGACTTTTAAAAAATATTCAATTAAAATTTTAATTGAATCAACAAATTTTTTAATTGAAACAAAAATCAATCACGAAAATTAATAGTATCAATTAATTTTTTAATTGGATCAATTAATTTTTTAATTGACCTTCAACTAATTTTTTAATTGATACTATCATTTCTGTGATTGAAGACATTTCAATAAAAAATTATTGGGATCAATCAATTTCGTGATTGAATCAGAAAAAAAAATTTTTGTGTGTAGCGAGCGGTATCCTGAAGATTGTTAACTGATGGATGGCGTAATCTCTGGTGTGACCCGCTTAGGTTTCCTCTGCAAGATGTATGCCTGGCATTCAGAGGTTGTTAATTATAAAGAGTTATGGAGAAATATTAAACCATTTCGGAGAAAATATTTTTTAGAAAAATTAAATATCAACCAAATTTTTTGCTTTGGCGGAGTGAAAGTCATAGGCATTGAAATCTTCCATGTGGTCAGTCTCCCAGATTCACAGAAAAAAATTTCACGAAAATTTTGCCAATTAAAATCTTAATTGAGTTTTAAAAAATATGCAATTAAAAATTTAATTGATTCAACAAATTTTTTAATTGAAACAAAAATCAATCACACAAATTAATAGTATCAATTAATGTTTTAATTGGATTAATTAATTTTTTAATTGACTCTCAATTAATTTTTTTTAAATGATACTATCATTTATGTGATTGAAGACGTTTCAATTAAAAAATTAATTGGATCAATTAATTCCGTAATTGAATCAGAAAAAAATGTTTGTGTGTTTTTGGTGATGACGCCCTCTTTCTACTTACCAGAGAATGATACCGCCGGGTCTTGCCGCTGATTTCAGTTGCCGCCGACCACTTTTTCCACCACGACGCCACGCGGAATATGTCGACTCATCTCGCCTCAAATTTAGCCGCCAATTAATTAAAAATATCAATTTAATAAATAAAAATCTATTATTAATTGTCATATTTTTTTCCAAAATGTTGAATCTTCCACCCACAATCAATCAATTTCAAACTGTTATAATAATTTCGCAAAAATATTATCTCAGAAAATTTTAATGAAATGTAAATTTGATGGTCAGATTGGTTGTACAACTAATCTCATTACCATTCGAATAACACCAAATTGATTTTATAATGGATAATTGTCGGCCGCAAGTGGATAAATTTATATCGGCTTAGCCGTCAAGCAGCAGCCGCCGGAGGCATACATTTAGTGTCAGCCCCCGCCGACAAAAATGAGTCGGCTTCATTCTCCGCTTATAATATTTCATAGAAAATTAAGGTGTTAAGAAGAATTCTCTAGGAATGTTAGTCTTGTCACAGAATTCATGCCAACAACTAAACTTTAAAAATTCCTAACAGATATATTTCCCAGTGAATAGTATGTTTTCACTCCACTCATCATTTTTATCTAGACAAAAATTATATTTTATTGAAATTCTTAACAATATTTAAAATGTTTTATGGTCTTATGGTGTTACATTGAGCGCTTTAGCTATAAAATATACCATCCAATACTTCATCTAATGAGAATGTTTCTAGGCCAAATAATAAGCGAAATGTGTGTGTTTGGGTATGACCTCACACTGGCTCCGTTCCAGTACCCGACATTTTTGGTAATTATCACAATGAGAGTCAGAGATATCCAATTTGGCATATTAGAATTAGAACATGCCTAATTTTAGCAGAATCCATTTTTACTCTCTTGCAAGTTTAGAATGCATATTTACTCTCTTGCAAGTTTTTATTGGAAAAGTACAACAAGCATGCCTACTATATACTAACAGTCATTCTTTATTTCAATATTCCGTATTGCTCTTTGGATTTTGAAAGAGATTAATAACATAGGTATTGTCTCAATCTCATAAGTAACAGCTACTCTCTATGTAACTGTTATACAAGTTACTAAAGAATCACAGTGACTATTAAACTGGTACAAAAATGCCTAATGTATCATTTCTAACAGTCATTCTTTATTTCATTATTTGTGTTTTTGTGTTTTGATAGAAAGTAATAACATAGGAATTCTCTCAATCTCAAAAGTAACAGCTACTCTATATGTTCTCAGTAACTGTTGTACAAGTTACTAAAGAAATCACAGTGACTATTTAAACTGGTACAAAAATTTTAGC
>PGFW01057228.1:7026-23679 GCA_003123925.1 Haematobia irritans | reverse complement strand
GGCGGGTGCGTCTAAAATGTTGAAACATTTTCTATGAAATAAAAATTTTGAAAAATTTTCCATAGAATGAAATATTTGAAAAAATTTTTTAGAGGAAAATAAGATATTGACAATCTTGCTATAGAAACTATTATTTATTCTATTATTATTTAATTTATTATAATTACAAATTACAATAAACTTATTTATTACGGGCACTAGCCGTATTATTTATTTATTTTTATTTATTTATAATTTCAAATTTACAAATAACTTATTTATACAGGGCACTAACAACTAGAGGCCCTATCTATAGAAAATATTATCTTGGCATATAGAAATACCAATTTTGACATATTTCCTATAAAAATTAAAATGTTGACAAAATTTTCATATTAGAATAAAATGTTTGACAAAATTTCTATGAAATAAAATTTTGATTAAACATTTTCTAATAGAAATATAATTTTGACAATTTTTCATAGAAATAAATTTTGACAAAAATTTGTATAGAAATAAAATGTTGAAAAATTTTTTTCATTAAATATATATAACAGTCTGATTTCTGGTGGAAATTTCAACAATGGCTGTTTTAAGGATAAATCTTGCTACGTTGATAATAAATTGTCCTTTCACATCTATGATCAGGCGGTCGTGGCCTATCCCACTGTCCTCCATTTACTTTCCATAACTAAAAGACGAAGACGTTTCAGACCTAAATGGTTGGCTAAACAATCATTGTGTTTCTCAGTGAAATTTTTTAAAATAGAAAATCAAAACACCATTGACACACACCACACACAACTTACAATAGCTCAAAAATATTAAAACAGAAACAACGACTACAAACATTTGTGCTGTCCGTTTATATTCTTTCTGGGATTTTGAAAACTTAAGTTCACAAAATTGCAAATAAATAGCAGGACACAAAGCCACCGCCCGCCTCCCTTATGCCAATGCCCATTATTATTTCCGCAACAAGACAATAAACAAGGATTTTATTACAAGGATTCTTTATGGCCATTCGAATGATGTGCTATCTGTGGAAATTTTAATCTTGTGACTTGATCTTGCTCAAAACTTTGCCAATTTCCAAAAGGAGAAGTCAATAAAATAAAAAAAATAACAAAATCTGCAAAACAACAACAAAACAACATTTTTCAGGACTATAAAGGCCAAAAATATCTTATGAAATCTTAAGCTCTATTCAAGTGGGAGCCAACAGTTTTGGCATTTCAAAAGGAAAATTCATGTAAGGATATTCAAGGCTTTTTGTTAATTTTAAGTTTTTATCGGCCCAAAATTTAAGCGGCAAGGATGAGAGGGATAACATTTTAAGATGGGTTAACTATGAAGCATTTATTTTGGGGCGAGATTTTGTAATAGGGATTAAATGCTTAAAGCCCCCCAAGGAACTAACTTTTAACTTCGAGGATTTATGTGGGCTTGTGTATGCAGGAGATTTTTCTACAACAATTTTTAAAGAGGTTGCAATAATTACCTTTAAAAACAAAGTGGCATTAAAACATAGACATGAGTACATAAAGCCAAAACGTGTATCCTTTTTCTAGTTGTTTCAGTGTATTAGTTGAAGACTCAATGCAAAGTGGTATTACAGTTTTTTTCCTGAGGTACAAAAACAACCCGCATAATCAGCTATTAAAACTTTGATTTTTCGTAAAGTTTCTGCCATGCGTATGATTTGATGTAGCACCACAGCTTTATGAAATAGTTTGCCGAAACATTCCGCCACCATGTTCACCATGAAGAGAAAATGAATGAGTGTTTGAGGTTTACTGAATCACTGGCACCTTCAGCGTTCAGCATTAATAATTGCTACTTAAGTTTTTCTTGCGAAAAACTTTTTCATTTTTGCTAAAGCTTTTTCCCCATTGGCAAATCATGCAAATAGTTTCTATAGGAAATCTATTTTCTACAACATATGTTGAGAACATATAACATAATTGAAGTAAATTGCATTTCAACATACACGCTATATTATCGTCAGCATAGTTGAAACTTTGTCCCACACAGAACAATAAAAGGGATGGCACAAAATGATTTCTTATCCAAAGGGATTATGATTACTACAAAATGGAAACTCCTAAAGTATGCTACGAAATTAAAAATGTACGACAGATTAATTTAATCACCATTTAACCCATTAATTGCCTCAACAACTTTTAAATAAAATTATAAAACAAAATTAATTTCCTACTTGGAATAAAATCAATTTTCTTAATTGATGCTTGACCATTGATACTACCATTTTTCTGTGATTGAAGAGATTATTTGATTTTATAATGTGATGGTTAGTTTATGTAATAGTGACAACCGACGTGGCCTTTCTTCTTATACCTGAGCCAAAACGGCCTTCCACCATTCGCGTGGATTATCTTCTCTCAGAAACGCCTACATTTAACTCGAGGGATTAATCGCCCTCTGAAAAACTTTTTGTTGTTTGCTGGAAACTCGGATTTAATATATAACCCTTGTATGCAAGGCGGGCTTGCTAATCATTGCACCAATGTTGATAAATAGCCCCCATATAAACCGACACTCAGATTTGGCTTGCGGGAAGCCTCTTGGAGGAGCAAAATTCATCGGATCCGGTTTGAAATTTGTAACATGGTGTTAGTAACAGGTTTTGGCCTGATAAGTCCCAGATTTCTGACACATAAGATTTGGCGTCGCTGTAATATAGTACCAACCTTAAAAATGATTCGTGTCAAAAATTTGACGGTCTTGTTAAGTCAATTCAATTTGTGAGATAGAGCGTCTTTGTGAGCAACGCTTTGGTATTGTTGAAAAAAAAGGGAAAAAAAGTGAATTTTCCGGATTTTGATAAATATTTGTTTTTCTGAAGGGAAAAAAATACGGTGGAAGCAAAAAACTTGGGCTTGATAATGAGTTTCGGGACTGCCCCAGGGAATCAATAACTTGTACTTGATATGCAAAATTCAAGCGCTGTGTGAAATGAGCACGGAGGACGGTGAACGCACCGTGGCAGCCCGATGTTTTCGTGCGTTACCAACGAAAAACATCAAAAAAATCGACAAAATGATTTTGAATGACCGTTAAAATGAAGTTGATCGAGATAACAGAGGCCTTAAAGACATCAAAGGAACGTGTTGGCTCATATCATTCATCAATATTGGATATTGCGGAAGCTCCTGTGCCCAAAATGGGTTGCGCGCGAGCTCACATTTGACCAAAAACAACAACGTCTTTTGATTGATTTCTGAGCTGTGTTTGCAGCTGTTTAACTCGTAATACCACCTGAGTTTTTCCGTCGATATGTTGACAATGGACTGAAACATGGCTTCATCACTACACTCCTGAGTTCCAATTCGAACAGGTCGGCTGAGTGGACACGACCGGTGTTTGAACCGTCTCCGACGTGGAAAGACTTTCAAATTCGGCTGGCAAAAGTAATGGCCTCTGCTTTATTGGAATGCGAATGGGAATAATTTTTATCGATTGTCATGAGAAGGAAAAAACCATCAACAGTTCACTATTATATGGCGTTATTGGAGCATTTGAAGATCGAAACGCGGTAAAACGGCCCCATATGAAGAAGAAAAAGTGTTTTTCCACCAAGACAACGCACCTGCCAACAAGTCAATTTTGAGAACGATGGCGAAAAATTTCATGAATTGGGCTTCGAATTGCTTCCCCACCCACCGTATTCTTCCAGATCTGGCCCCCAGCGAATTTTTTCTTTGTGCTCAGACCTCAAAAGGATGCTTGCAGATGGAAAAATTTGGCTGCCAATGAAGCAGGTGATCGCCGAAACTGAGGCCTATTTTTGAGGCAAAACCAAAGGAAGTACTTACAAAAATGGTAATCAAAAAATTTGGAAGGTCGTTATAATCGTTGTATCGCTCTTGAGGGAACCTAGTGTTGAATAATAAAAAACGATTTTTTGACAAAAAATGTGTTTTTCTTGCTTTAGAACCGGGGACTTATCAGCCAACCTGTTATATGGCTCTCTAACAACCATGCAAACTTTGGTTCACATCGGTCCATAATTATATATAGTCCTCATATTAAACCGATCCCCAGATTTACCTCCGAAGCCTCATGGCATGAGCAAAATTCATCATTTCGGTTGAAAATTTGGTACATCGGTGTTAGTATATGGAACTTTAAAAAACACGCCAAAAATTGGTCCATACGCGTCTTTATATTATATATCATCCCCCATATAAACCGATCCACAGATTGACTTTCGCGAAGCTATTGGAGGAGCAAAATTCATGCCGAACCCGGTTTGAAATTTCCTTATTGTGGTGAAATTTGGTACATTGTACATGGCTCGCTAACAACATGCAAAAATTTGGCCCATATCGCGTCTAATAGTTATATTATAGCCGATCCCCAAAAATAAATCTTTACCAAAAATTTTATTTCTATAGAAAATTTTGTCGAGATTTTTATTTCCACTTAGAATTTTTTTCAAAATTTTATTTACTTATAGAAAATTTATTTACTATACAAAAATTTTTTGTCAAAAATTTATTACTATACAAAATTTTTTGTCGAGAATTTTATATTCTAGTAGAAAATTTTGTCAAAATTTTATTTCTATAAAAATTTAGTCAAAATTTTATTTCTTACAGGAAATTTTGTTCAAAATCTTTATTTTCTATAGAAAATTTTTGTCAAAATGTATATTTACTAAAGAAAATTTTTTCAAAAATTTTATTAATATAGGAAATTTTTCAAAATTTATACTCATAGAAATTTTTTCCAAAATTTTATTACATAAGAAAATTTTGTCAAAATTTTATTACTATACAAAATTTTGTCGAGATTTTATTTCTATAGAAATTGTCAAAAAGTGTATTTCTATAGAACAAATATACGTCAAATTTATATTTCTATAAAAATGTTTGTCAAAATTTTATTACTATACAAAAGTTTCTGTCAAGATTTTATTTTTTCTTTAAATAGAAAAATTTTGTTCAATAATTTTTATACATACAAAATTTTATCGATGATTTTATTTCTATAGAAAATTTGTCAAAAATTTTATTACTATACAAAATTTGTCAAAATTTTATTACTATACAAAATTTTTGTCGCAGATTTCATTTCTATAGAAAATTTTGTCAAAAATTTTTTATTACTATAGAAAATTTTATTCATAAATTTTATACTATAGAAAATTTTGTCAAACATTTTATTATTTATTACAAAATTGTGTCAGAGATTTTATTTTATAGAAATTTTGTCAATATTTTATTTCTATAGAAAATTTTGTCAAAATTTTATTTCTATAGGAAAATTCGTCAAAATTTTATTTTCTATTAGAAATTTTGTCAAAATTTTTTATTTTCTATAGTAAAAATTTTGTCAAAATTTTATTTCTATAGAAAATTTTTGTCAAAATTTTATTTCTATAGAAAATTTTGCTCAAAATTTTATTTCTATAGAAAATTTTGTCAAATTTTATTTCTATAGTTATATATAGCCGATCCCCAAAAATAATCTACCAAAATTTTATTTCTATAAAAAATTTTGCCAAAAATTTTATTACTATACAAAATTTTATCGAGATTTTATTTCTATAGAAAATGTTGTCAAATTTTATTGCTATAGAAAATTTTGTCAAAATTTTATTTCTATAGAAAATTTTTTCAATTTTATTTCTATAGAAATTTTTGTCAAAATTTTTATTTCTATTAGAATTTTGTCAAAAATTTATTAATATTTAGAAATTTTTTTCAAAATTTATATACTATAGAAATTTTTTTTCAAAATTATTACTATAGAAATTTGTCAAACTTTTAAATACTATACAAATTTGTCGAGCATTTTCATTTCTATAGAAAAAAAATTTTGTCAAAAGTGTATTTCTATAGAAAATATAGTCAAAATTTTATATTTCTATCAAAAAAATTGTTGTCAAAATTTTTATTACTATTTACAAAATTTTGTCAAGATTTTTATTCTATAGAAAATAGTCAATATTTTATTTACTATACAAAAATTTTATCGAGATTTTATTTCTATAGATAAATTTTTGTCAAAATTTGATTACTATACAAATTTTTTTGCTCGTCAAAATTTTATTTACTATACAAAATTTGTCGAGATTTCATTTCTATAGAAAATTTATGTCAAAATTTTATTACTATAGAAAAATTTATGTCATAATTTTATCTACTATGAAACAATTTGTCAAACATTTTATTACTATACAATAATTTTGTCGAGATTTTATTTCTATAAAAATTTTTGTCAATATTTTATTTCTATAGAAATTTTGTCAAAAATTTTTATTCTATGAAATTTGAAAAATTTATTCTATAAATTTTTGTCAAATTTTATTTCTATAGAAAAATTTTGTCAAAATTTCTATTTACTATAGAAAAATTTTTCAATATGTCTAAAAAATAATTTTATTTCTATAGAAAATTTTTGTCAAAATTTTATTTCTATTAGGCAAATTTTGATTTCTAAATATTGTATTATTTCTATAGAAAACATTTTGTCAAAATTTATCCTGAATTTTGCAGTTATATAGAAAATTTTGTCAAAATTTTATTTCTATGAAATATTTTGTCAAAATTTTATTTCGATAGAAAATTGTTGGTCAAATTTTATTTCTATAGAGAAATGTTTGTTCAAAATTTTATTTCTATAGGAAATATTCTTGCCATTTTATTCCCAATTGTAAATTTATTTCTATAGAAAAATTGTTGTCAAAATGTTTATACTAAAAGAAAATTTTTTCAAAATTTATTACTATAGGAAATTATTTGTCAAATTTTATTACTATAGAAAATTTTCTGTCAAGCATTTTATTTACTTATACAAAAATTTTGTCGAGATTTTATTTCTATGGAAATCTTGCATATTTACTTTCTATTAGAAGAATTTTGTTCAAAATTGTATTTCTATAGAAGAATTTTATTATCGTTATAGGAAATTTTGTCAAAGACTGAATTATTTACTAATTTTAAATCGGCTTTTTTGTTTAATGTTATTAGCCGTATGAAGTTTTAAGATACCTTGCCATCGGCAAGTGTTACCTAGAGGTTGCACGCTGACACGAAATTGTCGTGATTCACCGAAAATTCTTTCGTGATCGCGTGAGTCGCTGAGTCACGCTCATGACAACAGCGAGTTGTGTCGTGAACCGTTATTTAAAATGTCCGTGCGTGAACGCGTGAAGTCACGAAAATAAATATTTCGTGAGTTAGTGTGTGAGTACCGAATTACAGACTCACGATAATATTCCTGCTCACCGAACATAAAACGCTTAAGAGATTAAATTCAATTGACAAATTTGTGGTGACACCATGGGAGATTTAGCAGTTTAATAAACACTCCTCAGATTTAATAATGCTCACTGTTTTTCAGGACACTTTGAGTAAGCTAAATTAATCATAAAACTTATTCGTGAGTCACGTATATTTTTCCGAGTCACGATATTTTCGTGAGTCACGGTATTTTTTCGTGATCACGACGTTTTCGTGCGGTGAGCCTAGTTTGCGTGAGTACAAATTTTCTTTTGTGAGTGTTGCGTAGGCGTTTGTCCCCTTACCAAAAAAATATCGTGTCGTGAGTGTTTGGCGTTGAGCTATGATTTTTCAGTCAGTGCAGTGTGCAGCACCTCAAGTAATTTCGATTGTGGGGTGGACAAGTCTTTTAGTACACAGTTTCTATGCAATCCATGGTCTGTAGAGTACATAAGATTCGGCCTGCCGAACTTAGGGGCCGATAGTATACTTGTTTAACATTGAAATATAGAATTAATTTTTTACGCAAAACTCTGATTTAAAAGAGAATGTTTGTTCTTAAATGAGTCCCTTACAATAATTCTCGCTTCTTTTTGCTCGGATTTATAACCAAAATCATTAGTGCTATAAGACAAAATTTTTGGCAACCGGGCATGCTTTTTTACACATGCATTATTCTATGCCGTTAATACCATTTTTTCGTGCCACGTTTTCCAGTTTTTAATAGTTCTTGCATACACTTGAAGATTATTCAAGAAACACTAGCGATTTAGTTTCGCTTTCCTTTACGGGGTAACAAAAAAGAAAAAAATAATATTCATACTAAAATCAAATTGTGCAAATACTTTCTTCACCCTGTGTAAAATGAAGTTTATGCTTCTTCTAAACCGAAACAACTTTTAAATTTTCGTGCTTTTTCTTTAATATCGACTTTGTGAAATAATTAAATCAAAAAGTTAAGCCTTTGTCATATAGTAGACAAGAAACGAAGTTTGCAAGAAAATATTTTTCACAGATAATTTTTTTGGGAAGGCAACCATATATATCAGCGAAAATAAACTTTGGATGTGGAGAAGTTCTTTTTTGAATTTAGTTTCTAGGACAACTAAAATTTCACACAAGTTTAGAAAATATATTTTCATTTCAATGGCCCGAATAAAAATTCCCAAATTAGATTTAATAAAATACCATAAAATTTTATGATTCTTTGGCAAAGTATTTAATACTCTAAAAGTAAAGTGAAAATTAGTCACAGTTCATTGATTATTGTCTTCGATATGATTGTCTTTTTTTTTTTCTTTTAAATTTTTGGCCAACATATTTTTTGGTTCTGTTGTTTTTTTTTTTTTTCACTTAAACAACTCAAACAAAATCCCAATTTGGCAAATCGTTTAAATGGTGATTTTAAAATTTTAATGGTTGTCAGCATCTGTCTTCGAATTTAAGCTGCTAAAATTCTTGGCAATATCCTATAAAATTTCTTTACAAAGTTTTGTCCTTCTCCTTTCCATGGGGGTATTTAAGTTCCCCTCACAATTCAGCATGGGAAGACATTTTTAATCTGACAGAGAATTCCTGCTGGGTGAGATAATATTTAATTATTATGAGCTTTTCTTCCGTTGATTGTGTTTAAATTGCTTGGATATGACATAATAGGATTTCAAATATTGCTCTTCAATGTCTTAATAATTGCATTTTTGGCCAATGACCAAATTGGACATTAATGGCTTTCCGTTTGGATGTTAACAGACACTACAATTATGGCAATTAATTTCGAAGAATCTCAAGTGTAAAATTAGGAAATTATTGTTTTTAATATCCCATAACATTTATGGGGTGAGGGCAAAATAAATTAGATTTAAAAAAAATCCCGCCCATATCAATCCCAAGATTTTGTTACGCTCTAATACGCATATTAGAAACAAATATCATCTCCACATTTAATGTGTAAATTATACACATACATATTTTTTAATATATAATAATAATAATAATACGTTTTTAATAGCCAGTTAATTTCTTAAGAATATGGTCCATGCCTGCTGGATTATCAGCTGGAACCATATGGCCAGCACGATTAATCCAGAACATAGTAAATTTACGGGCACTCTTTTCATAACCCTCCAAAACGCGGTCAACGCTAATACCCAAACGGGGAGCATTTAGATATTCATCACGATAGCTCCAACGCATTTTCTCAATCCAATTGACAGTACCAGGAGTTGCACAAATTAAATCCAGTTGACCAGAGAATACAGCCACATCCAAATCGGTTTTATCCAAAAGTTCATTCACTACAAAAAAAATAAAGGTCAGTATGAAATTTCGATAAAGGTTCTACAAATAAATCATTTGCACAGAAAAAATGTCGTGATTTCAAAATTTTATTTGTATATAAAATGTTCGGAAAATTTCTATGGAAAAATTTCCTAAAATTTTATTTCTATAGAAAATGTTTGACAAAATTTTAATTTGAAGGAAAATTTTGGACAACATTTTAATTCTACAGAAAATTTAGTCAAATTTTATTTTACGGAAAATTTTATCAAAATTTTGCTTCTAAGGAAATGTTTCTCAACATTTAATTTAATTTCATTTAATTTTATTTCTAAAAAACAATTCTCGAAAACTTTATTTTTATACAAAATTTTCTCCAAAGTTTTATTTTTATACAAAATTATCTCCTTTTTTATTTTTATAGAAAATTTTTAAAAAATTTTATGTAAATATAATATTTTCTCAAAATTGTATTGTATGTTTATTTGTATATAAAATGTTCGGAAAATTTCTATGGAAAAATTTCCTAAAATTTTATTTCTATAGAAAATGTTTGACAAAATTTTAATTTGAAAGAAAATTTTGGTCAACATTTTAATTCTACAGAAAATTTAGTAAAATTTTATTTTACAGAAAATTTTATCAAAATTTTGCTTCTAAGGAAATGTTTCTCAACATTTAATTTCATTTCATTTAATTTTATTTCTAAAAAACAATTCTCGAAAACTTTATTTTTATACAAAATTTTCTCCAAAGTTTTATTTTTATACAAAATTATCTCCTTTTTTATTTTTATAGAAAATTTTTAAAAAATTTTATGTAAATATAATATTTTCTCAAAATTGTATGTTATTGCTGTACAAAATTTTCTCTATTTTTTTTTTCTACACAAAATTTTTTTTCAATAGAAAATGTTTGCAAAATTGTATTGCTCTAGAAATTTTTCTCACAATGGTATTTCTATAGAAATTTTTTTATATAGAATTTTTTTTTACAACTTTCGGGAATTTTTTGATTTGATTGATTTTTTTTTTGAATAATTGTATTTCTATTTTATTGCAATTTTCGCAACATTTCCGCAGAAAATTTTATCAAAATTTTATTTCTATAGAAAATTTTCTCAATACTTTATTTCTATAGAAAATTTTGTCAATATTTTATTTCTAAAGAAAATTTTCTCAAAATATTATTTCTATAGAAAATTTTCCGTTTTGTTTTTTTATTGTTGCTTTGTACTTCAATCGTATTTGTTGTTTTGATCTTAGCTTTAAAACCATTGTGTTGACTAAACTAGAAAAGTAGCTTAACCAACAGAGAAAAAGAAATCATTTTGCCATATGTATTTGGGCAAAGCCCTATAGACTGCAAGATGGTTGGATGGACGCACGTTTCGGTATTCCTCATCAGCATCCTCTACTTGCAGCAAAACTATCAACCAATTATCAGAATAAATTCGGGTAGTTCACTAAACCCAAAGTGAACCACACTTGAACCTTCCGAAAAAAGGTTGTTTGTAACACATCGAAATATTGCTCTAAGACCCCATAAAGAATATATATTTTGGGTCGTGGTGAAATTCTGGGTCGATCTGAGCATGTCCGTCCGTTCGTCCGTCCTTCCGTCCGTCTGTTGAAATCACGCTAACTTCCGAACGAAACAAGCTATCGACTTGAAATCTTGGCACAAGTAGTTTTTATTGATGTAGTCGGATGGTATTGAAATTGCATATCGTCCACTTTTACGTATAGCCCCATATAAACGGACCCCCAAATTTCGCTTGCAGACCCTATAAGAGAAGCAAATTTCATCCGATCCGGCTGAAATTTGGTACATGGTATTAGTATATGGTCCCAACAACCATGCGAAATTTGGTCCACATCGGTCCATAATTATATATAGCCCCCATATAAACCGATCCCCCGATTTGGCTTCGGAGCCTCTAAGAGAAGCAAATATCATCCGATCCGGCAGAAATTTGGTACATGGTGTTAGTATATGGTCTTTAACAACCATGCAAAAATTGAACCCCATATAAACCGATTCCCAGATTTGGCTTGCGGAGCCTCTAAGAGAAGAAAGTTTCATCCGATCCGGCTGAAATTTTGGAACATGGTGTTAGTATATGGTCTCTAACAACCATGCAAAAATTGGTCCATATCGGTCCACTTTTACGTATAGCCCCCATATAAACGGACCCCCAAATTTCGCTTGCAGACCCTATAAGAGAAACAAATTTCATCCGATCCGAAATTTGGTACATGATGTTGCTATATGGTCTCTAACAACCATGCAAAAAATGGTCCACATGGGTTCATAATTATATATAGCCCCCATATAGACCGATCCCCAGATTTGGCTCAAAGAGAAACAAATTTCATCCGATCCGAATTAAATTTGGTACATCATATTTTCATATGGTCTCTAGCAACCATTGCTAAAATTGGTCCACATCGGCTCTATAATTATATATAGCGCCCCCTATAAACCGATCCTCGGATTTGGCTTACGGAGGCTCAAAGAGACACATTTCCGATGAAATCGTAATGATGATGGTATAGGCCTACCGCTAAATCAACCTTACACCCGCATGCTTAGAGGCAAACAATTTCCGTCGCTAAAGTGCTATCGAATACTTTTATCATGGGTTCTCTAACAACATGCAAAAAAATGATCCACATCGGCTCATTAATTAATATACGTCCCCATTATAAACCGATCCCCCCAGATTTGGATGCGGAGCCATCTAAGAGAAAGCAATTTCAATCCGATCTGGTATTTTTTTTGAAATTTGGTAAGCGTTGGGGTTTTTAAATTTGGGTATATGCGTCTCTAACAACGTTTCGAGAATTGCGTCCATATCGGTCACATAATTATATATAGCCCCAATAAACGGTCCTCCAGATTTGACCTCCGGAAGCTCTTGAGGAAGCAAAATTCATCCGATCCGGTTTAAATTTGGTACGTGGTATTGGTATATGGTCTCTAACAATCGTGCCAGAATTGGTCCATATCGGTCCATAATTATATATAGCCCCCATATAAACCGTCCTCCAGATTTGACATCCGGAGCCTCTTGGAGGAGCAAAATTCATCCGATCCTGTTCAAATTTGGAACGTGTTGTTAGTATATGGCCGCTAACAACCATACCAATAATGGTCCATATCGGTCTATAGTTATATATAGCCGATCCCCAATCACACAAAAATTGGTCCATATCGGTTCATAGTCATTGTTACCACTCGAGCCAAAAATAATCAACCGACAAAATTTTATTTCTATAGAAAATTTTGTCAAAATTTTATTTTTATATAAAAAATTTGGTCAAAATTTTATTTCTATAGAAAATTTTGTTAAAATTTTATTTCTATGGAAAATTTTTTAAAATTTTGTTTTGTACGTATGGACTTACTTACAATTTAGAAGACGGTGTTAGGAGGTTTTAAGATACCTTGCCATCGGCAATCGTTACCGCAACCCAAGTAATTCGATTGTGGATGGCAGTGTTTAGAAGAAGTTTCTACGCAATCCATGGTGGAGGGTACATAAGCTTCGGCCTGGCCGAACTTACGGCCGTATATACATGTTTGTTTTATAAAATTTTCTCAAAATTTTATTTATATAGAAAATTTTTGCAAAATTTTCGCAAAGTTTTATTTCTATAGAAACTTTTCGGGAAATTTTATTTGTATTAAAAATTTAGTCTAAATTTCAGTTCTATTGAAAATTTTCGAAAAATTTTATTTATATACAATTTTAGTGCAAAATTTTATTTCTACAGAAAATGTTGTTAACATTTTTATTTAAGTAGACAAATTTTCACAAAATTTTATTTTTTGCAAAAAAGTTATCATCAAAAATTTTATTTCTGCAGAGAATTTTATCAAAATTTTATTTTTAGAAAAAATTTTAGTACTTTTTTATTTCTACCGAAAATTTTCAAAAATCTTATTTCTATTGAAAATATTCAAATTGTATTTCCATAGAAAATTTTGTCAACATTTTATTTCTATGTACAATTTTGTCAAAATTTTTTTATTTTTATAGAAAGTTTATTTTATTTTATTTTTACTAAAGTTTCACAATTTTTTTCTGTAAAAAATTTTCTCACAACTTTATTTCGACAGAAAATTTTCTCACAGTTTTATAATTTATAATTATGTCAACATTTTATTTCTCAAATTTTTTTTCTATAGAAAATTTTCGCAAAATTTTATTTCTATAGAAAAATTTAGTCAAAATTGTATTTCTATAGAAAAATTTTGTCAAAATTGTATTTCTATTGAAAAATTTTGTCAAAATTGTATTTCTATAGAAAAATTTTGTCAAAACATTGCTATAGACAATTTTCTAAAAATATTATTTCTAAAACAAAATTTGCAAAATTGTATTTCCATAGAAAATTTTCACACACTTTTATTTCTACAGATAAATTTGTGAAAATTTGAATTTGAATAGAATTTTTTTTTAATTTTATTTGTATAGGATTTGTTTTCAAAACTTCATTTCTATAGAAATGTTGAAAAAAAAATCAATAATAAAATTTTTATAAAATTGTTATATCTGTAGATTTTTTTTTCAATATTTTTTTTTAATATGTTGTGTATGTATGTTTATATTGTTTGTATGTAAATAAAAATCTTACCAACATGAATAACTGGCTTCATGAAATCACCCATAAGGCGAGAGAAGGTGCTACTACTTTGGGAACCCCATTTAATGTTAGAAGGAATTTCTAAAGCTTCACTCACAGGGCCACGCATAAGATCATCCAACATTTTATCACGATCTTCGTCAATGTCGAAACGAACCAGAGTTCTATATAAACGTTCTGGAATAATAATAATTTGGTATAATATTTTCCAGATATTCTCATCAACTTATTCTTACCCATATAATTGTTATTTCGCAATAACATTCTTGTATAAGCATCACCACGAGTAGGCTTCCCAATATTGTAAAAGTCAACACCTTTGGATTCTCTTAACAAAACTGATTGAGTAGAACTCCATTGCAAAGTAGCCTGAGTCCATTTTTCCTGTTCTACCAATTCCAAAGTTTTATTAGCTGCAACCATAATATTTTCATAGCCATCTTGGTCAACAATACCCTGTAAGGGAATAATAGATTTAAAAAAAATTTTTCTAATAAACAAATACGCCAATCGAAATGTTAACTACAATTCCCTAATGTTGTTAGAGTATTTTCATTAATGGCAAACATAATTTCTTGAAGACAAAATAGCATGGTTGTCATAACTTAAAGGTTATTTAATCCAAAAAAAAATAAATACTCACAATGAGGGAATTTGGCTTTTTCTACCCGTAGAGAAAGATTATGATCACCCCAAACAAGGGAAACCTGTAACATATTTGTCGCAACCATTTTATTTTCTCAGGAATTAAGTATTTGGTTTCGAAAAAAAGGTTATGTTTGACGTGAAAATAATATTTTTTTGCAAACATTTTTCATTTTCACCGTCAAAAAGTAACATTATGCTTTTGAAACATGTTTGGTATGATCATATTCCTCCTCTGGATGCAATTTCATATCAAATCTAAATATATCCTTCGAATTCTTACCATATTCAATAACAAAGGAGCCCATGATAAAACCGAGTCAATGGGTGAAGTCCATGGATCACCCAAGGCAACAGACTTAAAATTAGATTTCAACTCATTACGTTGTATAGCATAATACAATTCCAAGGCAAATTCTGGAGCCATTTTACCACCATAACTTTCACAGAAAATGTGCAAGGGGACATCTTCGAATTCGGGATGCAATTTGTAGAAACCCTTCATGAATTCAACCAAATCTTTAGCAATTTGATTATTGCTCGAGGTCAATTGCAAGACATTGTCAACATAGGAGAAACCACTGCCGACCGGATTGTCAATGAAGATGACATTCATATCCTTAACCCAAGTCCAATTACGATATTCGCCTTCAAGAGTCAATGGCCCCAACTCTTCGAAATTACCATAACCAGTGATAGAAGCTCCAGGACCACCTTGCAACCAAATAGCCAAAGGACGTTGTGTATAATGGGAGACATCAGCTGTCGTATAATACAACCAATAGAACATATGGGCTCCACTACGGACATCAACCCATCCCCAATCTTGTTCACCAGGGCCATAGCCAACTTTAGCTATAAAGAATATAGAAAAATCATATTCATAATCAAATGTCGGTAATATTTTTATGAAAATAAAATTATGTCACATTTTCTAAAACTCTGTTGAAAATTATTTTTTATGTAAAATTTTTTTTTTTTTTTTTTTGAATAAAAACAAAACAAATGTAATTAAATTTATTAAATAAAAAATTTAAACAAAAGACGGAAAGGAAGAAAGAGAATTAAGCTCATAATAAAAACAAACAAAAGTTGAACATTGGCAAAGGAAAACTGCAATGATCTTACAATTTGATATACAAGGTGGCTGCTTTGTTTTGCACCCAACTTCAGGTTGCTATCATTTCTAAACCAATTATATGACAAAAGCATTTTGATCTTTTGCATTCAGAAATAAAAATTATTCGAGACGGATTGTGGTTATGGTTAGATGCATCCAGCATTTTAATTAGAATACATCTCTTCATATATTTTCCCCAATTACCGAATTTGGCATTTTTCCGATGAAAAGCTATTCAAATTCAATGAAATGATTTACTTGAAAAAAGGTCAACTGAAAATGGAAAATGTATTGGCCAAAAGCGTCGCCGATGGTAATTGTGTGGGCATAACGGCCCATGGTCACTCCCCTCTTATATTCATTGAACGGTAGGTCAATACAAAGACCGAAAATAATCGGGAAAATGTCCCAAAGACAGTATTAAAGTCATGGACAAACAACCATTTCGGCAGCAAATCATGGTCATTCCAACAGGACTCTGCCCTCAGCACGCATGAACCAATAATATTTAAAAAAGGAGGGTCCTTGCCCTTCATTTGTACCGCACAACGGTTACCAAAATCTCCAAATCACAATCCGTTGGACTTTTGCGTCTAGGACATTTTGGAGAAAAAAATTTGGGAACTAAAGAAATTCGAAAGTGTCGATCATCTCAAAGGTAGCGCTTCCCTGAATTGAGACAATATTACCGAAGAGCCGCTGCTTTGGTGTGTGATGACTTTGTTAGCTT
>PGFW01057222.1:0-14204 GCA_003123925.1 Haematobia irritans | reverse complement strand
CTTATTTTTAGCTTTCACTATCTTTTCCGATTCTTTCTTCTTGGGGTTTTTTTTTTTAAAAAACCTTTTCGTATGAAATGCACCGCTATTTACTTGAGATTGATTTTGTGGCTCTTGAAGGACATTTTATACTGATAGCTAGACAAGTTCCTCTGAGCTCTCTTTGGCCTCTCTCTGCATCTCGCAACCGAGTGGGGGTTTTCCTATGTTTTAGCTTTGTTTACAGATCAATGGCCTTCAAATTCCAAGCCCCCCAATACGGTTTTTCAATAAAGCATTTCTCTTTTTTTCTCTGTGGCCACTAAAAAGAGAGGCTCATTGTAGTAGCTGTGCAAAGAGAGTTTGAGGTTAAAGTACAATTATTTTCAGAGTAAACATTAGTCCTCTCGTCATCGCTCTTTATCAGTAAAGGAATGTGTTTTTCTTCAATTTGAATTTGATTGATAATATTGCCGGTGTGAAGCGGTTTACAACAAATTGTCTTTGGTTGCCTCGTGTGCGAGTGTATGTGTGAGTGTTTGTTTATGTGATCTTTTCACATCACCTGTAGCTTACAGTGGGTATTTGTTGTTGGTTACAGATCGCTACAACTGCAATATTTTTACACACGCTATGAAATAGCCAACGGGTCGTCCACGTCATGTACACTGACAAAAAGTCTGAATCAGAAAATTTTTGACTATGGGAAAAATTCACACAATTTGCAAACTTTTCAAACGCCGTGGAAAGGCTAGGTCAAAACTTGAATATTTTAAAAATGCTATTGTTATTTGAAAACTATGAAATCTATGTTATTTGCTTAGGACATTAGGTTATCTGATTTCGACAATCATTTTCAGCTGCTGCCGCTAGCTGAAAAATTGAAGTGCAAGTAGATTTGGGAAAAAAAAGTGGAGTAGATTGAATAAAATGAATTAGTCCGATCTGTTGGAAATCACGCTTAACTTGCGCAACGAAAGAAGCTATCGACTTGAAACTTGGCACAATAAGTTGTTATTGATGTAGGTTGGATGGTATTGCAAAATGGGCCATATCGGTCCACTTTTCACGGTATAGCCCCCATATAAAACGGACCCCCACAATTTTGGTCTCGGGGACTCTAGAGAAGCAATTTCATCCGATCCAGCTAAAATTTGTTCTACATTGGTTTCAGTATACGATTCTAAACAAACCTATGCAAAATTGGTCCACATCGCCCATAATTATATATAGGTCCATAATTATATATAGGGGTTAAACTATGTGGGAAAAATTTAAAAATTTTGGAAGTCCAGAAACAAAAAGTGAAGCCAGTTTTTGAGAAGGAGTGACGAGTAAATTTTGTGAAAAATGAAGCAAAAATACTTCAATTGAAAGTAGTAGCGGCAGCACTGCCATTTTATGTCAATTTTCCCCATCCCGAAAATAACATTTTGGTCTAGGAGGTAATCATTATTCCTTCTCTGTTCATAAGTCTCGTCGACGTACCACAATGCCACGATTGTACAATAGATAGAGGTCCACGAAAAAAAAGTTGAATGTGGTCACCCCCCAGTTTTGTGAGATATTCGCAAGACAATTTCAAAAACACCAAAACTTTTTTTTCCGTTGCACCCTACGACCCCTCGAAATACATTAAATTTGCTGTGTCGTCAGTTTGGAAGATCCGATCCGAAAAGAAAACGCATATCGTTGTTCGCTGGTTGATCAGGGGCTATTATTTTTCGTGATTGGGTCATTTACTCTCCAACGTCAAATTTTGATTTTTTAATTTTTTATTTCGCTTCGTATACACCTATGACGCCCTTCAATAACCATTAAAAAGATCTTTTAACAAATAGCAACTTTTGCTTTTGAAGTATTTACTTATATTCATAACAAAAAAGTTACAGAGATTTTAAAATAGTCAATAGGTCACCCCTACACAACACTAAATAGTTTTGCTGTGTTGTCATGATGTCCGATCCGAAACCACATGCACATCTTTATTCATATCTACGCAAATTGATTTATTAAGGCATTTAGAAGCACAAAACCTGTTTATCTGTAAATTTTCTAACGGGCGTACCTTTGTATATACTCCGTTGTTTGCACTACTGGCATTTTCTGCGTTATGCAAAGTAGCATGTGTTTTTTGCTAGCAAACAACTTGAGTGCCTAGTGTTTTAAAATTCTAACAATCACTTTCGCCTACATGATTTTAAGTCTGTCCATATTTTTGTGAGAGGAAGGCTGCTTGATCAGTATTTGAAAAAAATGAAAACAAAATGAAATCGAAGCCGCGTGGATATCGATCGGACATATGACAACATCAGCAAAAACTATATTTAGTGTTGATTGTAGGGTGACCTATTGACTTTCTTTAAAATCTCTGTAACTGTTTTTGTTTATGAATATAAGTAAATACTTCAAAAGCAAAAAGTTTCAATCATTTTGTTAATTATCTGTATAATGGTTATTATAAATGCTACGGTGTATAGGTGTATACGAAGCGGAAATAAAAAACATTAAAAATCAAATTTGACGTTGGATCAAAAATGACCAATGCACGCATTATATTAGCCGCTGATCCAACACGAACAACGATATGCGTTTCTGTTATCGATCGGACCTTCAAATTGACGACACCAGCCACAATAAATTGTATTTCGGGGCGGTCGGTAGGGCTCACGGCAAAAAAAAAAGTTTTGCGGTTGTGAAATTGTCTTCGAATATGCTACAAAAACTGGGGGTGACCGCATCAAACTTTTTTTTCCTTTAGCCGTGACCCTATCTATTGTAACAATCAAGACGATCTTGGGGTGTTAAACACAACGAAAGCGACTAGTCGGTGGCGTGAACACTTTAGTTTTCAGACTCACCACTTGGGTATTGTCGTTACTTTGTCAGATTGACAAATTATTTTATTTATTACGCGAAACGGAAATTAGTATATGTAGGATGCGACAAAAGTCGTCGGGATATAACATTATACAATACAAAGATGTAATAATATTATTAGACAACAACAAAAAAAAGGCTGATTAAATACGTATATAAATTCAGTTCTTGATCGCATATATATGGAGCATATAAAAATAAATTTAAGAAGCCGATATTAACATGTTGCGTGGTAATTAGAGAGCCAATCTGGAGATCGGTATATATGGGGCTACATAAGATTATAGACCGATATGGATTAACTTTTGCACGGTTGTAACACAACATAAAAAATTTCAACTCAATCGGATAATATTTTCTCCTCCAGAGGCTCCGTTAAGTAATTTTTGACATGTTAGTTAAAGACCATATGTTTGTACCACGTACCAATTTCAAGCCGAATCGATGAAATTCCGTCTCAAGAGGCTCCGTAGGTCAATCTGGGGGATCCGTTATTATGCGGGGCTAATATATTACCCAGCAAAAAACTTTGGGAATTCTTGCCAAAGGCACAACTCAAAAAGCACTTCCAGAAGATGCACTTCCAATGATGTTCTTTATTTTAACTACCCAGGAAGTCTCTTAATTCAATTTTTTATAACTTGTTTTTTTTCATACTTTTAATGGGTAATTTTAACTTTTTTTTTGCTTTCAAATAGCTTAAAAACAGAAGTAAAAATTCATAAAATGGTACCCAAATTCATTTAAATTTTGTCGAAAAAAAACTGCTAAATCCAGTCTGCAAAAATTGTGCATTTTGGAAAATGGTTGAGCGTCAAATGTTTCGACAAGCGTTAGAATCCATTAAAAAAATAGTAAAAATTATTTATTTTCACCAAAATATCGACAGAATTTTTATTTTTACATCCAAAACACTTGAATTCGGAATTCACACTAATAGAAGTGATGCAAATTCAGTGCAACGGCTGTTGACAATGGAGGACTCCGTCCTATGGCACAGCCCATGCTTAAATTCATCGCTTCTGCGTCAATTTTGCACCACTTCCGGATCCAAAAAGAACATTTTCATTACTTTTTTTGGGCGACGCTTTTATTTGCCTGGGTAACTATGAACCGATTATCAAACCTATTTGTACATTGGATATGGAGGCCATATATAACACCACCGTACCGGTCTGACACATAGATGGACGTCGCCTATATTAAAAGCATATTATTTTTATATTAGTACCAACCTTCAAATGATTTCGTTATCAAAATTTGACGTCTGTAAGTCAATTTAGTTTGCGAGATAGAGCGTCTTTTGCTGAAGCAACTTTTGTTATTCGTTGAAAAAATGGAAAAAAAGGAATTTTCGTGTTTAATGATAAAATACTGGTTTTCTGAAGCGGAAAAAATACCAGTGAAGCAACAATTTGGCCTTGATAATGAAGTTTCCGGACTCTGCCCAGGGAAATTAACAATAATTATTGGTATGTAAAAATTTCAAGCGTGCCGCTGAAATTGACACGGAGGACGAAAAAAATCAAAAAAATCCACAAAATGATTATTGAATGAAACCGTAAAATGAAGTTTGATCGGATAGCAGAGGCACTTAAAGATATCAAAGGAACGTGTGGTCATATCTTCATCAATATTTGTTCGATATGCGCGAAGCTCTGTCATGCAAAATGGGTGCGCGGAGCTCACAATTTGACCAAAAACAAACAACGTGTTGATGATTCCTGAGCGTGTTTGCCAGCTGTTAACTCGTAATACACCCGAGTTTTTCCGTCGATATGTGACAAGGATGAAAACATGCTTTCTATCACTTACACTCCTGGAGTCAATCGAACAGTCGGCTGAGTGGGACAGCCGACCGGTGAACCGTCTCCGAAGCGTGGGAAAGACTCAAAAGTTCGGCTGGCCCCAAAGTAAGGCTTCTGTTTTTTGCGGATGCGCCATGGAATAATTTTATCGATTATCTTTGAGAAGGGGAAAAAACCATCAACAGTGACTAGAATATTGGCGTTATGTCGAGTGTTTGAAGGTCGAAATCGCGGGCAAAACGCGCCCCATATGAAGAAGAAATTTAAGTGTTGATTCCACCAGACAACGGCCCACCGTGCACAAGTTCACTGAGAACGATGCGCAAAAATTCATGAATTGGCGCACCCGTTATTCTCCAATCTGGACCCCCAGACGACTTTTTTTCTTGTTCTCAGGCCTCAAAAGGAGGCTCGCAGCGGAAAAAATCTTGCGCTTCGCCAATGAAGAGGTGATCGCCCGAAACTGAGGCCTATTTTGAGGCAAAACGACAAGGAGGTACAATCAAAAAATTCCGAAGGTCGTTATAATGTCTGTATTGCTCTTGAAGGAAACTATGTGAATATAAAAACGAATTTTATACCAAAACAAGTTGTTTTCTTTGTTAAGACCGGAGACTTATCAGCAACCTGTTAAAGGGACGCTAAAAATTTCACGGTTGAGATTTTAAAAGAAATGCCGATTTTTTGATACTCGAGATTATCATCCTTATTATAATTTTTCAGAATAAATTCTCAAACATTTTTGAAAAAATCACGTATTTTTAAATCTGCGCTTCTAACTACAAAACAAATTGGCTGCAAACTTCTTGTAATCGTTCCATCGCGGAAACAATATTTCACTCAATCATCACTCCATTCGTTCGTGTTTACATACTACGGTCCATTTTCATGTAGCTCGTAGGCTTTAACTGTCAGCTTAACAGAAAGTAAATTGATAAATATATTTTTCTCCATTTAACTTAAACTTAAAAATTCTAGCAGTTTAAGCTCTAATTGGCACATAGAATGTATAGGACAAGATGACAGATATGTCCATAGATCGCGTTTAAAATTAGTTAGCTAAAACGTAGCACTAAAACGGTCAGCTTCATGAAAAATGGGGGTTAGTCATACATCTAACGTGGGCGATTTGTTACAATCATGAATATTATATTTGGAGGGGGCATGATTGCAACAGTCATGCGAATATTATGGCAGCATCAAATGCGATAGGATGATTGATATTTCCAATTATTTTACGGCACATCCAAACGGATTAATATCGCTACCTGCCCCAACCTGAATATCATGATGATGGTGTCAAAATTGCCCTAAAAATACCACAAGATTCTGACAAAAGAGAAATTTGCGTTGCATGTTCATGGGCGGTCATCGACGATGGTAAATCCGATTAAATATCAATGGACTATCACTTCAGGGGCCTACAACATATGTGCCAATCAACTTTTTCGACCCCACATATAAAGACATTACGAGCCTTCACAAACGGCAAATTAGATTCCAATAAACCACATTTAAAAAAACTATTTGAAAAATTCATCTTATCAGGACTAAACACAAGATTATGTCAAAACAATGTTTTTTAATAGTTCATTCTCTATGGATTTAGAATGACAATCACATTAAATCACATTAATTATGTCTGGCCGTCGAAGTATCATAATTTAGTGACTTTATTTTCTTGGTTAGTTTTGAGTCTTCCCCAGACTACATAATTAAATTTTAATAGGCAATCGAAATCTGTAGTTTATCATGGCCTTTCAAATCTGACAGCGTACGCCGCGCTTGTCTTGTTGATCATTAAATTCAGCCGATTTACTTTCATACAAAAAAAAAGAAATGTCATCATGTTATTGTTCTCTGTAAATCGCAGCATTCAAAACATGCCCCAATCAACAGTCCAAAAAAACCAATGAAGCCTCTCTTCGAAAAAAAAAGTGTCACAGTGTCTGACCTCGAAGATTATTATTTTTTGGTTACGAGAAAAGTCACAAAACTCAGAACCAGTGCCTTTAGGGATGAATTAGCAAATTGAAGTGGTCGAAGATATTTAAATTAAAAAGACAGAATTAAATTAATTTCATTAAAAGTGTCATCCGCAATGAAAGCTGCCGGCGCGCGAATTGTAATAAATTATTTTTCATATTGAAAATTTACCGAATTTAAATGTCTATTAATTTTATAATAAATTTTTTGGTACATTTTAATGTCGTTTTTTTTTATTAAATAAAAATTAACTAAAAAACTATATTAAAAATATTTTATATTAAAATTAAAATTTCCAATTCAAGGACAAACTGAAATTCCTTTGCCATATTTTTCAGCGCCACAATTATTTACTTTAAAAAATCTATGGCAGGAGAAGTAATGCTGCCCAAAATTGTTAGTATTGCGACGCATTATTACGATTACTTAAATTACGAAAAATATTGCCAACTAACAAAGGAATTAATTTAAAAAGAAAAAAGTTTTCTGCATTTGTTAAGACAAAACAAAAAAAAAGTTGGATATTCATATCACGGTTAGCGCACATCCCACTCCAACACACAACAATTTTTTTTCTGATCCTATTAATTGCTTAATTGAAATGTCTTCAATTACAGTATGATAGTATCAATTTAAAAATTAATTGGAAGTCAATTAAAAAATTAAATTATTCAATTAAAAATTATTCTTTTTTGTTTCAATTAAAAAATTTGTTGAATCAATAAAATTTTTAATTGAACATTTTTTATAACTCAATATGAGATCTTTATTTGTCGAACAAATTTGCGCTTGAACATTTTTCATGTGCAGTTTACGCATTCGCCAATGATGCCACCAGCCATAAACCAAACTGCTGCCTTTTTTTGATGGCCTTGGTAGCTTTTGCAAGCTTCGGCTATCTTTAATATAATTATTATTCTTAAATTATCATAACTATCAATTTCATTTTATCGAAAATTCACTTTAAAATTACCAGTTCACGACGAGAACTCAGTTAACCTACAGAGAAAATTCCTTTGCATATTTTCAAGCGGCCCATCACATCTATTAATTTGAATTGGAGATCGGCGGTCCAAATGTTACAAAAAATATTACACAAAAAGGAAATTAAATACAAAGTTCATAAGCATGCACAGAAAAAACTTTCACGAAAATGTTTCCAATTAAAATCTTAATTTGAATTTTAAAAAGTATTCAATTAAAAATTTTATTGATTCAACAAATTTTTTAATTGAAAGAAAAATCAGATCACACAATTAATAGTATTCAATTAACTTTTAATTGGATCCAATTATTTTTTTAAATGGCTGTCAAATTATTTTTTTAATCATTTCTGTAATTGAAGCGACATTTCAATTAAAAACATTAATTGGGATCAATTTAAGCCTTCGTTGATTGAATCAGAAAAAAAAATTGTGTGTGACAAAAAATGCTGCCACAAACGATTGAATGTCTATTGACGTCAATCGCTGTGGTAGAGGTGATTAAGGAGTCAAGAAAAATCGAGCTCTATAACTCGACTCGGTTCTTATCTGAAATGCGTTTTCGCGATTGTCTCTCATTTGATAATAAATCGAATGCCAAACAAGGTAGCACATGTTGCATAAAAATCTACGACTAAGAAGATGGAAGGACGGAGAGATGGGTAAGAAATTATAAAAATGTCAATTTTTTATTTCGATTTTTGTGTGAATACCTTTACCTAAATAGTAAAAATAGTACTGATTCAGCAAAGTTTCTGTAATAATTCTCCCACAAGTTGGAGGCAAAATATCACTGTAGCTTATCTTCTCGCATTGCATTTCGTGGCCACACTTGGCTACAATGTTCATACTTTTAGCATAAGCAACTACGTGGTCACGTGGTTAAATGGGTTCTGAATACAAGTTGGGACGAGGGACAATTAGCGTCGCTGTTGAGAATTTCTAAAAAAGTGGCACAAACAGTTTCACTCGTACTAAAAGGTGGAACACATTTTTGTATAAAACAATACGAGAATTAACTCCCATATTCAACGGTAGCTCGCATTAGCCAGTTTTAACATATAGTAAATTGCAAATATCTTCTTCCGGTTATCTTCAAAACAATTTTGAGCAATGAAGTTTGTAACTGGCATGTGGAATATAAGGATAAGATGACTGATATGTCCATAGTACGGTTCGTTTGTAACGTAACACTAACAGAGCCTCATGAAAATGGTGGTAAATGTATTTAATTTTTTTACGACATTTTGATGTCGTTTTTTTTTCAAATTAAGGTGGGTATTAAGTTCGAGTTTAGCCGGGCCGCTAAATCGTCATTTTTTTTCACGGATTACTTGTTCTTTAATAATTCTATTTTAAGGATAATACAAACTTTGTGACAATTAGCTTTGGGCTTCCCCATGCATTGTTATAAAAAATTTGCAACGAATATGTATAATTTTATGCCTTTTTCTTTACTGATTTAGTGTTTCAGCTTTAGCTGATTTTAAGCCGCTAAACTACGAACTTAGCACGCCCACCTTTAGATGAAGAAAAACCCACGACCATTGTATCTGCAACTTCACCGAAATCATGCGTTTGAAACTAAACAATTCAAGGAAGAAACCTGGATTTATTACAGAGATATTTTCGTTGCATATCTTCAGGCGTCACAATTGCGTGTGGTAACGCTATATTCAGAAGGAAAGAGTAGTGGAATGTAAGGAAAATCTTATTTTCTCTAAAATTAATTATTCAAGGAAAGTGACCCAGAAAAAATTGGTATTTGTAGACGAGACGATGACAGTGCTGGCCTAACACATCGCTGTGGGAGTTATAGGTCATACTGGACTACCGTGGCTAGGATGCTGTGGTAACGCACAGCAGCATGAGTCATCAGATACTATGCGACCGTGGTGCAATGGTTACATGCCCGCGCTTGCATACACAAGGCGTGTTCGATTCCTGCTTCGACGGAATCACCAAAAAAGTTTTTTCAGCGGTGTATTATCTCACGCTCAGTAATCGTGCTATATCATTTCTGAGGGTTTCAAAGCCTTCCAAGGGTTTGAACGTACAATGTGGAACGCCCGTTCGACTCGGGCTATAAAAAGGAGGTCCCTGTGTCATTGAGCTTAACATGGAATCGGCAGCCACTCAGTGGTAAGAGAGAAGTTCCCGGCAATGTGGTACCGACAATTGTAACTGAATAGTCTAAGTGAGCGCTGTGCATCGACCTTGCCATCTAACCTAGACTATCAGACTATGCGGCACCCCCGACATCTCCGGCACAATCAGATATTTTTCGCCGCAGCATCTTCTACATCGCAATATTGTTTGATCAGTTCACGGATATGCCATATGCACTGCTCTTATTGCTGATGGATAGTCAATCTGCTACGCAAAGGATTGCAGCCAAGAAAGTGGATTGTGGTTGGCTTGCTTGTCCATATTACACCGTTCGTAGCAGTATAGGCCTATCCCGACTTGTGTCAGACCATTAGTACCGACTTATGGAATGTATGGGTAGCAGTCCTAAGTCTGGCGCTGCCGAGATAAGTATACAACGTATAATACAGCCGTTGGTAGCTGTGCTCCAGGTTATAGCGCAACGTTGGTGGCTGTTGTTGTCAACGGTTCGGCCAGATATATGTTTAAGGATCGCCTGATAGATGACGGTTTCCTGTCAACGCACGTCAGTTTGCATTGGGATCCAACACCTCCACCATATTCCGACCATACCGACTCCGGTTCATGCCGTAACCTAGATCCTAGAATCAGGGAACTAGAATCTATGAACTAGCGATACTATATTAGTCGACTAGACACTAAGCGGAACACCTTTGTTAGAGCCCTTGAAGCAATGTACTTAGGCACAGGAACAGGTTAAGTTTGTGGTCAACCAGTGTAACGCCCTCCAGAACCCCACCAATGGTTCTCTAGTCAACTTTGGTGGCGTGACGGTGACTGATCGGAAGAAATGCGCAAGTATTTTTCACACGACAGTTTGTCGGAGCATACCTCGGGAGTGATGAGCGAAAATAAGGAGAGCCACGTCGTTGCGCATTGTGGTCTCCGAGCCGAATAATCTTATACATAGCCGAAGTTACCAATGTTATCAACATCGGCGAAACAGCAGCCTCAAGGCCGCGTGGGCCCCCGCGACGGAATCTCTAATGCTAAGCTGAGCATCTACACCCTCAAAAAAAAATTCGCTTCTCTAACATATGTTTTTCCAGACATATTCTTGCAGGAAGCACATATATTATTGAATACTGCCATGAAACATTAATATGTTGCGTTTTATGTGACTATATTATAATGTTTGGAAAGCATTTTGGAGTCCAAAAATAGTTTATGCTTGGAAGACTTCCCCAAAGAAGATTGTGCTCATTCCTCACGTATTTTCACTTCCACGAAATTTTTGGAGTTCTTCGGCATTTTTTCTGTAATACAAATATGCACTGTTTTTTTTGTTTTGCAATATGTCTATTCTCTTGTTCCGAATATTCATTGCTATATATTCCAAATTAAATAATATTTAGACTTAAGCATATTAAAATTTTTGGCCTTATCATGAAACAGTTTTCGCGAAACAACAAACAAGGCGGCGGTTTCCCAGAAATTGCTCTCATTTCATTCTCTCGCTGTGTTATGGTTGATTATCTTTTTATTTTTCCATCTCTATTTGCTTTCTCTTATATCTAACTCTCTCTCTGTCGCTGCTCTTTGAAATAAGTATCGCCAAACATATATATGTTTACTCGAAATTTGTAAATTTATACTATGTTTATATTTACATTCACAACATAATTATTTTTATGAAATTAATGCCCCAACATAAATATATCCTAACATATTAAACAATATTTGTGTCCCAAACATTTTTGTGTTAGTTTAGGACATTACATGTTTGTGACTTAACATCGTAATTGTGTTTAAAAATTGTGCCCGGAAACACATTTTGTTTATATCGGAGCATATGAAAAACATATTTTTCTAAGGCAGTTGTAAGTATATAACTGGGAGTTTGAGTAATTTACATGAACTCGCTCAAATTTGTCCTTGGAATCACTCAGTTATACCCGATGTCTGGAGAAATGGGTAGGGTGATTCCCCGACTGAAGCAGGCAAAGACTTGAGTAAAGGTGAATCGTTACAGACCGATAATTCCTATCTGCGCGCAGTACCAAAGACTCTTGATGCACTACTCCTACCCAGCCTTGTGGAGAATTTTCAGCGGCTAATCAATCAAGATGGATTCCACAACAGTATACAGTACCAACCACAGCTTTTGCATACCATTTCAGGCACATAAAGGCGTGGTTAAATTGTAAAGAGCCCGATGTTGAATGTGAAACCACAGCCTAAACGTCCAGTTTTTTTCGCGAATTTTATTTGACATTTCTCTAACTTAGACTTAACTCAATTTGAACGCATGGAGAGATACACAATCGCAACAACGTGTTAAATGGTTCCAGGAAAGGCAAGCGTGTGATAGATAAATTTTCGAAGAAATCATCTTTCAAGTGATGAGGCCACATTTTCACCTTCAGTGGATTCGTCCAATAAAGCAGAATTGCGATTTTGGGGCGAATGAGAGATCCCAACGAGTGATTGATGAAAAACATCGGGGATACAATGCAAATGCAAACAGTGACTGTTTGGTGCGTTTATTGGGGGGCTGAGCGGCATCAATCCTGCCTTATTTTTCCAAAATGAGGCCAGTCAGGAGTACTGTGAATGGTGTTCGCTCATCGTGAAGATGATAACGAACGTTTTAGTGGCCCGAATTGGAAAGATATAGATGTGGATCGATATTGGTTTCAGCAGGACGGCTGCCACCTTGCCACACAGCTAACTGAAACAATGGCTCTTTTTGCGCACAAAGTTTAATGGCCGGTGTTAATCTCACGTAATTGGCGATGCCGAGTTGGGCCGCCAAGATCAAATGTGATTTGACACCGTTGGAACTTTTTTCTTGGGGTTATTTGAAAGAATAAGGTGTACGTGCGATACAGCCAGGCAACAAATTCAAGAGCTTAAAAAGGATGAGATACATTCGGCAGCATTAACGGCCATAGAAACGCTCCATTATGCCTCAGCGTCATCGAAATTGGACCAACATCGGAGTGAAGGTGTGCCTACCGAAGGTCGCGGCGCTCATTTGCCGAATATTTTGTTCCATACATTAATTGAGTAATACCAATATATCGATAATAAATAAATTACAATAATTTTCCTAATGTAGTTTGTGTTATTCAAAATCAACATCGGCCCTTGAATTTAACGCACGACCTTTATAAGTATGGGACTGCACTCAACGCGCCAACCGTGTAATAGGACGGTCCCGTGGCGCTTAAGTATGAAGGCCATCCGAGTACTTGTCAACAATGCCCAGCCTCTTCAATGGGGGACATCGAAATACGTCCACTCCAGCAGGAACCAAACGTTGGGTTCTAAATTTTCTGGTGCGGGCCGCCTGTCGTAGATGTGGAATTTAAGGACAAGAAGGTCGAAGTACCCTTAGAGGGAAACAGGGAGTTCCCCCCTAACTTATACTTGTCCTTATTCGCATCCTCCTCTTGACGGCATCCGACATTGTCATCATATACGGACGATTGTACAATCATGGCATCCAGGCCCATTGTGGATTGAACCATATGCGTCTACCTCGCAGATATTTCCAGTTACTTCAGTGATAGATAATTTGAGGGTATCACGAACCAAATCCTCAGGTCTCACACTATTGGCTATAGGCGACTGTGGAAGTATGTCGGCGCAAGTTAATGTCAGAGTCGACGGCGAGAATAAATTCCAACACAAATTTACCCAAGATTTTCTCGGGTCACATATAAAGAGGCCTGTAGAATGTGGCCTGCCAATGCCAATGCAATTGTGATAAGCCCCGCGGTAAGAACAGGTCGCTTTGGGTTGCTTGCGGCAGCTTTTTGAACCTTGTGTTGATCTACATATAAGACACTTGACGTCATGTGGTAAGACTATGTGATGCTTAGATGTGTGGACAATCTCAAACGAGTGACATCGGCAGTGGTATAAGACATACAGACTCTGTCAGAACGCTGCCTAGAAACCGCGACGGGAATATTTCAAATTATATTGGCCGCTAAATTTTTGAGTGAGATGAGTCGACAAATTCGGCGGCGCTTTCGACTGGCAAAAAGTAGTCGCGGGCGGCTAAAATCGGCGGGCGCGATCGGCAGCTTCATCTCTGGTTCTCCCAGTACCTCCGTGGATCGTATTTATGCGTTAGTACCAAGAATCATCCCATGTGAGCCACCATGATGCAATGGTGGGCATGCCCGGCCTTGGCAATACACAGGTCGTGGGTTCGAATTCCTTGCTTCAATGTGTGACATTTCCTAATAGTGTTTCAACGCTTCTCTAAGTGGTTTTACTGCAATGTGAATAGCCGTTTTCGGGCTTCAGGGCTTATAAAGGAGGTCTTTGTCATGAGGCTTACATGGAATTCGGGCAGCACTCAGTGATAAGAGAGAAGTCACACTGGTGGTATCAAAAAACGGACCTGAATGTTGTATTGAAAGCCCAATTAAACAATCGGCGCCCC
>PGFW01057218.1:0-12496 GCA_003123925.1 Haematobia irritans | reverse complement strand
TACAGAAAAATTTTAATTACTACCGATTAACAAACGCACATTAAGTACAAAAATAAACACAACCACGAAACTACCAGAACCCCAAACGTTTCCCTCGAAAATTACGTAAAATTCCCTATATAATATCGAATCAACACTTGCGACTTCCCTTTATAATCAGAAAGTTTTTTCACTCTAGCATACGAACAACACTCTGGTATAGAAAAACCAACTTTTCAGTCTCATCTCGTCCACTAAAGAAGTATGCAATCCTTTCAAAACTAAGCAAACACGACTGTTAGAATGATAGGACCAATTTTACTAAATTTCTATTGTCTACCCTGTAATCGATAACCCTATTCGTAACGATGTTTTTCCCGCGTAGGTGATAAATCGAGATATAAATTTGCGCGCCGGTTATATGTTTTTTTTGTTTGGAATCCGCGTTGTTTTTGTATACGGAGAGAGAATTGTTAAAAAAATAATAATGGTAAAATAAATACAAATAAAATACAAATAAAAATAATAAAATATTTGTATATTTTAATATTAGATGAGAAAAAAATTATCGTATTAATTATTAAATAAAAGTATACATATCAATGTACGTAGATAAGTATATAAAGAAAAGAAAACAACCAGCAAGAATAAACAACCCATTATCATTATATGTACTTAACATATTATGGAAGTCATTCAAGATTAATCAAGCGTAAATATATCAAGAATGACACGCTAACCCTTCTTGCAACAAAAAAATGTGATTTAATGAATATTTTATAATATTATGTAGAGTAATGAAAATTGTAAAGGGACAAAACTCGCCTCTAGGCAGCACCCTTTCAATTAAATAGTGAAAAATGTTACTAAGAAGAAAGATAAAGTGTCTTTATAGATTGAAATATCACACGGAAAATTGGTAAATAGTGGAATATAACTAATATAATCTAAGATTAGAGATTCCGATAGCTGTTTGAAATTCTATAAAAATATATTCAATATTATTGAAATAAATAACATGATCTTAATTAATTGAAAGATAAAATTGCTTATTAAGAAATAAATAAAATTTGATTTATAAAAACGAAGTAGTAACAGTAATCTAATTATAAAGTTAAATGTTTTTATACCACAAATGTTGTAAGATTTGTCGTAATATAAATGATAAAAATATTTCAATAAAATCATTCCATATATTAAATTTCAATATTAGTTAATATTTTTTTCATTCTTGTTATATATGTGGTAATACACCATCCATAGCAACAATGTTAGACTAATATATGGAATCCATTGAGTCTCCTAATTTCTACGAAAATCAACGCCACTCGCTTCAACACAAATCAAAAATGTCTTTGCCGCTAATACGAACCGTTCCAACTTTATCTCACATAAGTTTCATTTTACCCACCTTAAGAAGGGCCTTCCCACTTCCTTTCTGGGTGTAGCCAGTCATCCCCTATCCTCACCCATTTTTCGTGATCTTATTTGGCGTCGTTCCTTTCTGATAGACTCTCCCGACCGCAAAAAAAACAAACAAATATATTTCGTTCCTCTCAACCTATAAAGCGCTTCGTAAATCCATTCTAATATACTTATCATCAGAGGTTACACCTAGTTTACCCTCCCTTATCTTATATTCTCCCGTGCAGAAATTATATCCACACAAACAGAATCTTCCGGTATAACAAATATTTGATTAAAAAGCTTATACCCCGAATTACGATAAAAATTTTGCACAGCGAGGAGAACTAACATTATATATTAAATAATATGGAATTGAAATCGAGTTAACAAGATTTAGATGATAGCTCCCATATATATCTGGCCGTCGCGATTTATATATCATATAACCACCATATGTCAACATTTCACTCCGATTTACTTAAAATTGTGCACAAAGAATAAATAATTAACATTTTTACTATGATAATGCAAATTATTTAGTTTTTGAATCGGTTTAGATTTTAGCCTGTTCAATATTATATGTCTTCGTCCTATAATCGTCATTACTTATATGGGTGGCGCCCGCGAGGTCAAATTGGTCACTCCCGATTTACTTGAAGGTGTGTTGTACAGGAGCGTAAGGGAAGCTAACTATTCTTGGCTGAGGGCATGCCAAGGAATTTTGATCGCGAAGAGGTCGGGCGGGTTCGAGGGATGTGTAGATATAGACATCCGCAATAAGTGAGTAAGGGTTGGGTCAATGGTTAAATTTGTTGGGAAGGTGTCTAGGAGAGGGTTGGGAAAAAGTGTAAAAGAAAGATGTGGTGCAAAGATCGGCTTCAGTAGTTTGTATAATATTTTTGTATATGGGATTATATATAACCTTTATATTTAGTGCTCCTCTAATCATAATTTTGATAGGTTGTTAAAGTATGGTTTATCTTAAAAATTTTTGGTATATCATAGTGGTGATAAGTATTACCACTATAATCCGCCCCTTTCCCGCACTGTCTAGATCTTTCCTTACTGCTTTTTTAAATTACGAAAGTTGGCCTATTAATGCCCAGACATCCTACTCTTCCGCTTCAAAAATTTCATATCTTTACAAAATTGTTCTAGACAAATTTCCCAAGCGCTTTCACTAAGGTAGCTGCGTGGTAGCGGATTGGAGGAGTAGTGACTGGCAAAGAGCGAGATGTAGAACCAACCATGCTATTACAGGAGATTTGTTGGTTAGAATAAAAACCAACAAATTTTTTGGCACTTTTAAATAAAACACTAACAAAATTCATGACCGGGTGGTTACAACCGGAAATGTGAATAATAACATTGACACTTTTTGGTGTTACAAGCAGTTAGTTTTTCTAGTTTTTTTTTTTTGCAAAATCACCAGAGAAAGATCATCTAACTTGTTTAGAGCATTCAATGTTGCGTGTGTATGTTTTATAAGAAAGAAAAATTATCCGTAAAATAGTGTGAAAAAATAGGCAAAACCCACTGAGATAATATAATTTTAGCAGTTTTGCCAGGAAAACCCATGAACCACAACTTTACATTCCGTATAAGTTTAGCAAGGAGTTTGGTAAGGCAAATCCTATAGAGAGTTAATAATAAATTTATGTTTGGGCGTTGGTGTCGTGGAGCGTTTGCAAAGCGGCACGAGACCATACAGTTTTTGAAGAAACCAGCAAGTGGCTGGGGAGTTTGAGGCTACGTTTTTGTTTTTATTACTGTGGGAAGCCAACCGTTAATGAATGCGTTGAGGACCAAGAGTTCCGCGGTCCGTTTTGTTGTGGATAGTTTCTTGGGAGAAGTTGCAAATTGTGTAAGATTTTCAAATCCATGTTCTTTAGACTTTGATAAAGTGAAAAAGTATTTTTACGCGCGAATAGCATTCAAAAACCATATTAATCAAAATTAATACCGACCAACAAAGTTAATAAAAGCTGCGGTGAAGTAATCGGTAAATAGGTGTGATAGTCGTGTTTGTAAGAGTGTGAGGAGAGAGAAATGTGATAATAAAATTCATATGCACTTGAGTGGTATGATTGCAGAGTAGTAACACATAACAAAACAAATTAATATGCAACAGGCACGTTTCCAATATTTCTTTTTGTTGTTTTTTTTGTTTTTTAGAGGGGGGGGGGGGGGGGGGGGGGGGGGGGGGGGGGGGGGGGTTTTTTTTTTTTTTGGGGGGGGCGCCGGGGGGGGGGGGGGGGGGGGGGCCGCCGCGCCCCCGGGCGCCCCGCGCCCCCGGGGGGGGGGGGGGAAAAGGGGGCAGAGATGAGAAGTATGAATATGAAAGAGAAAGGCGAGAGAAAGACAGGGCAGATGTTGGTGGTGGGGTGGGATGGGAGAGGAACAAGTAAAACGGTAAGAAGTCCGCAACAGGAAGGGAAGTTCGAAAAACAGGAGAAGTTGACGTTTGGGGTGACGGGGGAGGAGGTTGGCGGGAGGAGAGTGGTTTGGGCTTTGTTCGAGACACACGAAAACACCCAAAAGAAGGAATATATGACCCGACAAGGGGAAAAACGCGTCGCCAAATAAAATTTCGCCCGAAAAGGGAAGACCGGTAATGTTAGAATTGGCGGAGAATAGAGGTAGGCGGGGGTGGAACAGTGGGGAAGAGAAGAATATTGGAATTAATGTGGAAGATTAAACAATCAAGAAATTTGTGTGAGAGATAGTGGAAGATGTTGGAATACTTTTGATTCAATAATAAAAATAATTAGGAGGAGAATATATGCCAATAGAGAGTGATAGATCAGACAGAAAGATATGTATAGGAAGCTATATTGTAAATCTGAACTCGATTTATAACTAATATATTTTGTTCGCAACATAACATGTAATCATTAAATACGTAACCCTTGTGCAAAATTTTCAATAGGTGCAACCTCACGGCAAATCTCGCTTTTGGGCGTTATAAGTGAAATCGGCGATAGATTATATATTTGGAGCTATATTCTTAAAATCTGTTAACCGATTTTTCAACCAAATTTTGGTAGCACTTATCTTTCTATTCTTATTTAAACATAATCTCTTCGGCGCCAAACATCTTCCTGAAGTACGTCTAGCGGCAAAAACTCTGCCCTGTTTCGAGGCCACTATCAAGTCGCCCAAATGCGGACGAAACAGCTAGTATATGGCAAGCTTACTATCTAACATCGAACCCGATTTCAAATCAAATTTTACCAACGCCTTGGAGAATGTAAATCTTCTCACTCTCTGTGGCATATAATCTTAAGCGGAAATCTGTAAGCTACAACCTTCTTGGGCCTCCTGTGGTTCATATGGGTTGTTTATAATTTCTTGTTGTTAAATTTATATATATTGGGAGTTTCTATATCTAAACTGAAACCTGTATTTTTGTGTGCTAAATTTGGAAAGTTTTATTCAAGATTCTCATTAAAATATTCCGATTACCGGAATTTGAGGGACAGATCGGTTGATTAATGCATTCGCCAATTATTGACGCAGATCGGTGAAAAAATTGTATATATGGCAGCTATATTCTTATTAATCTCAACCGATCTTTTCCAAAATCCACTAGGGATCCTCTCCTTGCAGCCGTGAAGAACAGGGCCCCTATACCCAACAATTTTTAAAGGACAACTCCGGCAGCTCAAAAACTGCGCAGCGCTACTTGTGCACCCACAACAAAATCACATCAACAGAACGCACGGACGGACAGTCCAGAGCCAGACAGACGCACCATCGCTCACAATCGACTCAGACATTCTTTAATTCTACAGCGATCCGTTTACTAAAAGGATTGGTCTGACTGATTACTCTTCTTGGCCGTTACAGTAAATGCCACAAACTTCCATTTATACTCCTGTTAAGCCATCAGTTTAGTGGTTGATATTGTGGTATAAATATTAAACGTCCAATAAATTTTGGTCGGGGTATAATTGTTTTATTTTCCCTTTCGCCCATACTGTTGGTAAATGGGTAATATAAGTTTTTGAGCGTTTGGTACTATAACGCCAAAAGAAAAGTCTGGAGACCCACATGCGTTTATGTATACCGATCGTTCTTAGAATTAAATTCTGAGTCGATTTAGCGATTGTCCGTCTGGTCCTGTCCTCTGATTCCCGTCTGTCTGTGTATATGTAATTTGTGTGGAACACCAGTACAGCCTCGCAGTTTAAGCTGATCAATCCTCAAGTCTATGCACAGAGTTTTACATTGGTAAAGAACGATCGCTATTTTGAAAACATCCGGTTCAATTGATATCTCATATACTATTTATATCACCTGATCTGGTCATTAAATTGACGTATTTATCACGCATTCTTCTCAAATTTCGGGCAGGCCAATATATTTTGGGTTTTGTAAAAGATATCAAAATATCAGCCAATATACGTTCTAGATTAGTATAAGCTTCTCATATATAATTATCTTTCGCCCGGATTTACATCCTCATATATTGACCACGGAAGACCAAAATTATCTTCTCCCATTTACGTTTTGTTGAGATAGCAAGGATTATTGATGCCTAACTATGCAGTGTCAATTTTGGTCAAAATCGGTTCATATTTAGATATAGCCGTCCGCTCGAGTAATATAGGAGAGATAGTTCAGAGTATATGGGTAAATATGGGAGATTTATTTGTGACTCGATATTGATTTCCACAGAGAATACATTTAATATGCTATTTTAAGTGTTGCCATCTTTGATCTAGTATGGCCAATATATCCCACATTTTTACACACAATTCTGTGATGATTTCCCCATATCGTAGTCATATTCTACACACTGTAATGCCCAAACTTTCCACAGGAAGGTAGAATTTCTAAATAAAGCTCCGAACTTGTGGAAATCATCGCCCCGAATTCGCAAATAATATATCACAACCCACAATTGACCACATATCTTGGCGGGATTTAACCAATATTACTTGTAAAATTGCCACTGCTGAGTAGCAAAAATTGTAAATATTACTCAAATTGTCCTATATCTCGGATACATATGTATCGCCCGATAAATCATAAATGCTCTTTTGTACAATTGCATCAAAATTGCTCAAGCTTTATATTTTCCATATTTTTTTACTAACATTGTGTTTCATCCCAGGGGGCTAACACCCATTTAATTTTTAATTCTAGCGATTTTGTAGAAGTACAAAAAATTTTCATCTATTGCTTACATCCAATACCAAATTCCTTTTATGGGAAGGTCAAAAATCATTGACCCAAGTAAACTTTTTTGAGTGTACTTCTTTTTAATACTTACACTCTTGAGCTGATCTCTACCAATAATTCCACTGAATCCATTAAATAGGTTAAACTATAAAGTAGAATCAAATGCTTAAATAGGCTGGATCTATGGACAAAGAGAACCGAAACGGGGAAAAGCAACAAAAATGTTTGACAAGCACACACGCAAAATTAATGCACAATAATATTTTAGGATGGTATTGGGGGCAAATGTGTGTTGGCAAAGACACCTCCTGGACCTCCCACATTTTAACATATTTTCATCATTTCGAAAATAACAAAATTTTCATGGAAATTGCGTGACAGCATAAATAATGAAATCTGCATTGAAAGTTTGGGTATTTCTTTTTATTCTTTCTCGTAATATTTCCACCAACAAATATTTTGTTAACCATTTTGTCAATCATTTACATAACGAGAAAAGAATATATGGGAGCAAAAGTATGGAAGAAGCCTCATAAAAAACATCAAATTTGGTTTAAGAAATAATTTTTCTATTTAAAAATACATAAAAGGACGTCATTTTTATAAGGACATCAAGTTGAGCCTGAAATTGTATTTAAAATAGGTTATATAGCTTATGGGAATATGTGAGGTACTAAAAAACAAAAAATATGTGCGATGGATAGTTATTGTAACCACGGTTGGCCACTCGAAACCAAAAAAAAAAATATATATCCAAAGTTTTGGAAGAAATTGTCAAAAGAGAATAATCAAAAAACACTTATTCTATTGCAAAATATTTTATTTCGTTACAGAAAAAATTTGCACACTTTATTTCTATGAGGAAATTTGGTCAAATATCTATTTCTATAGACAAACATTTGTCAAATTAATATTCTAAAAAAACATTTTTGTCAAATGAATTAATTTCTAAAGAAAATTTTATTTGTCTATTTATGAAAATTTATTATGTCCAAATTATTATTTTATAGAAAAGTTTGTAAAATTTTTATTATCATTGACGACCACTTCAAAATTATAAGATTTTGTAACCATATTTTATCTCTCTATACGAAAACCTTTTCTCACAATTTTGTTCTGATCAAATTTTCAAATTTTGATAGTTCACTGAAAAGTCCTTGTCAAATCTTCTACTTCTAATAGGAAATTAGTTTAAATTTTTATACTTCTATAGAAAAGTTTATGTAAAAATTATTTCATATTATTGTAAAAATATTCTAATTGAAAATAGAGTTTTGATTTTATTTTCCAATAGAAATTTTTCAAAAGTTTATAATCTATGAGAAAATTTCCTCCAAATTTTATTTCCTAATAAGAAATTTGTCAAAATTTATTTCTATATGGAGAAAAGGTTTCGAGAGAGATAGCTTTTCTATTTGAAATGTTGTCCAAAATTTTATATCCTTATAGACACATTCTTTTCCTAAACAATTTTGGTTCTATAGAAATTTTTTTCAAAAATTTTATTTCCTACAACAAGAAAAAAATACGACAAATCTTTCAAATTTTATCCTTCTAAGAACAAACATGCTGCGTTCCACAAATTATGTATCATTTACTAATTGAACATAATTATGTCCAAAACCTTCTATCTTATACCCGAGTTATATTGAATAATTTATTTATCAAAAAATATGTTTTTTTGTTTTTCTATTTAGAAATCGTTCCTATTCTAGATTTTTTATTTATCTTTATTATGTGAGAGATTATATATTCCAAGCTTTTTTATTTATCCTATCTTCTATATAAGAACACAATTATTGTACAGAGAAGATATTGAATTCTTATCCAATAGTAAATATTTTATATTATTCAAAATTTATAATTCAATACGAATATATTTGTACACAAAATTATTTTATTATCATAATAAGAAAATTTTTGGTCACAAAAATTAATATATACTATAAGGAAATATATTGTATCGAATTTTTTTTTTTAATTTCAATAAAAAATTTGTCAAAATTTGTATTCTATTATTGATTTTTGTCAAATTTTTATTTTTAACCTTATTGCTGTATTATATGTCTATTTGAAGGCTCCATCCAAATTACAAAGAGTTAATATGAAAGTTCTTCCTGAAACTTGAATATCCCTTGAATAATTGTGACCGAAAATTTATGTGTCGACATATTATAACAAATATAATTACTAGAGGAAATAAAATTTTTTGATCACGAGATTAATAAATTATAATTCTCTGATATAGAGAAATTTTCCGAATATTGATCAGTAAAAATTTATGATTTCTATAGAAATATTTATGACAATTTTTATTATTCATAGAAATATATGGATAAATCTGTTAATCTGGGCAGACAAGATAAACGGTTCCCTTACTAAATTTAAGTTTATATCCTCTATGAGCTATGATAAGAAATCTATTTTACCTCATAAATTGAGAACAATTAAAATTTTCACTACTAAGTATAGAAATTAATCTATTTTGTCTAGAGAGATCCAATTTATTTCCTCATATATTTGAATATTTCTTGTCATAAATTGTGTATTTTATTACTATATGATTGAAAAGAGATTTGTGTTCACAATATATATATTTATTACTAAATACGGAAAATTTTGTCAAAATTTAATTTCTATAGATTGTCAAAAATTTAATACTAATAAGCATATATATATTTAATATGTTCAACATTTTCATCTCTATAGAAATTTTCGAGTTCATAAGATCTTTATATTTATATTATCTAGAGATACTTTTAGTGGTCAAATAAGTTTATAATTCTAGTAGCTTGCAAACTAATTTCTTTTCAATTTATACTTTACGAGAGAAATAATTGATACAAAATTCTATTATTAAACTATAAGAAAAATATTGGTCAAAAATCCTTTTATTCTATAAGAAAATATTTGTCCAAATTATATTTCTATAAAAATTTTGTATCAAATGTTAATTTTCTTCATAGAAATTTTGTCAAAATTTTATGCTATAGAAAATTGAGTATTCGAAAACAATGTTGAATTTATATATTCATATAGAAAAATTTGTCAAGAGATTGTATTCTGATAGAAGTTGCAAATTTGGTTTCATAATGTTTTTTAGAAAGGTTCTTGGAAATGGCTTGTATGGCTCAGCGGTGGGAAAATTTTGGCCGAAAATTTTATTGTCATAGAAAATAGGTTTTCTATAAATTTGCAGAAATTTTGTCTTTCATAAAAATTAGTGTCATACATCTGCAATATTGTTTATAGAAAGTTGTCAAATTATTATTTGTCATATGAAACTTAGTGCAAATTTTATTTCTATTGAAAAATTTGTTAAGATTAGTATTCTATATGTTTTTTTTTATTTTATTTTTTATAGAAATTTATTGTCAAAATTTTATTTTTATAGAAAAATTATTGAGGAGAATTATTTTGCAGAAAGTTACCAAAACACGTCCAAGAAATAGACCAATCTAACCAAATCGTAATTGAGAAAATATTACTTCTGAATTTTTGAAGGACATCCTAACCAACTGGTGGTTGTAAACCCCTGGGACCTTTCACATGCAATAGTTGAGAAGTAGCACAATATACGTCCAAGATGGGCGTTAAAAGAGCGGAGATTTATATAAAGTGATTTTATATATTATATATTTTGATAATTTAGAATACTGCTGAAGACTAAATGTAATAAGTATAACAGATACAGCATATTATAGATATTTTAATCATATAAGGTTTCTCAATTTATTTCATATTTCAAATTGAAAATCATGGCTATACTTAGAAATTCAGTACAACATGGATCTAACGAAGCTGAGCACTAATTAGCCACTAATATCTAATCACGACAATCTCGAAACAAAGTTATTCCAAAAACTAGAGTACTCCCATTAACCGTGCCAGCAAGCAGCAGAGGTAAATTGAAATAAGCATAAGAGTGAATTAATATTATCTAATCAATGGAGTATGAGCGCCCAACAATATAATTCATTATCTATAGCGAATGCTTGTTTCTTGAGGAGTACTAGTTTCTATTCCTCGAACTAACTCAATCACGTTCTGAGAGCAGTGATATATAGAAACTTCTTCTACGCTTAATGAGAGAGTAAATTACATGTAAATTTTCTGTTTTGTTATAGTATATTTGTTGTATTATTTTTCTTATTGGTGTAGAAATCGGTCAATGTTGATTTTTAGCAATTATAATACAGGATACGGTCCAGACCATAGTTAGTGCCTATTACGAGAACTTATCTAACACATATTTATTTTAGTGAGGCGCCTAAAAGAATTGCCAATAATTATTGATTTCACTAATTATAATTATATTTAATCACTTGCGAACACCCCTGCCCAATAATTTATAAGGTCTTTCTATTTTTTAATGGGGGTAACACATTGTCAATCTTTTCTAAAGTATGAAGAAATAAAAACGTTGAATAAATTTTTATTAATTTATGAAAAGAAAAAAAATATCACATAGAATAAAAATTTGAAACAAAAATTTTCTATAAGTAAAATAAATTATTTACAAAATTTTAGAAAAAAAATATTGACATAATTTTTTTGTATATGTTAAATTTAAAAATTTTCCCGACAACATTTTCTATAGAAAAAAATTTTACACAACCTTACATGTTTGTGCATCATAATAAGAATCACACATGATTGACAACATTTCTCAATTAAAATAATTATTTGATTTCTATGGAAATAAAATCTCTATGAATTCCTCTTATAGAAATTAATAATTTTGAAACAAAGATTAATATTCTATAGAAAAACATTTTCGACAAATTTTCTATTATGAACTAAAAATTTTGTAACTGAAAAATTTCTCTAGAGAACATAAAATTTTAATCAAAAAATCTTTATCACCGACAATAAAATTTTGACCTAAACATTTTCGTATAGAAATCAAAATTTTGACTAAATTTCCTGATAGAAATAACAATTTCTGATTTAAAATTTCCTAACAAGAAAATTCCAAGTCTAGTAAATCTTTCTTGCATAAGAAACCTCAAAACAGAAAACATTAACAATGGAAGTAAACAACAAATGAAAAAAGCAGTAATAACTAACCAACATAATAACAACAATAACATAACGTGATAAACAGCATATTTATGTGTTTACCATTGTTGGTCATTGCATTATTTTTCCTTTATTTGTTAAATGAAAGCAATTAAAATAATACTTGATAAGTTTTATTGTCACACATTTGCCGTAATGGGTGTGGGGTATTGCAAAATGTTTATATTTTAGCTTTTTAAATATGGTCAACAACAAAAGAAACGTCATTAAAAGGAAAGACACTGTTAGTACTTGAATTAAGATGGAAGTTGACCAAAGACCATCTAGATGAAATTGTTACTGGAGGCTATTATCTCAAATTACAAATAAATATAACAATGGACAAAAAACAATGTACAATGATAAAGTGTAAAGCTTAAAAACCTTTATTGTATTTTGTCATAACACAAACTGAAGACAAATGAAATATAAGGAGCTAGGAAGAGATATAAACATACATCTGTAATCTTAGATAAACAAGAATCAACATAGCCGTACTCATCAGAACAATTTTTGTCTGATCTATATTAACCACGAAAGACCCATATTACAAGAAAACAAACCAAAGCATATAAATCAAAATAAGAAAACGAACTTAATATTCAAAATCGAAACCAAAACGAATACACCCATTCACGTGTCGAGCCCAGTTCTGCACACTTTTTTTATATTTGTAGAAAAATCTGTACAAAAAGGAAATAAAACTTTATAATATTCCACAAGACTCATTTATTCTTTATATATTTTGATTTCAATTAGTATATACTGCTAAATGTAGCGCCTTTATACACTGAATTATTTTTATAGAGATTTTGTCAAAATTTTGCTTCCATAGACAATTTTTTCAAAATTTTATTTCTAT
>PGFW01057208.1:0-10939 GCA_003123925.1 Haematobia irritans | reverse complement strand
CAAGAGGAAGAGAGAGAAATTATCGCTAAGTTTTGTACTTTTCCTATTAACTTAAAGCCGAACAATTTTCTTCTGGATTGAGGTTTTCGAATATATTAGTCACAATATAAGCCAACCATGGTGAAATGGTTAGCATGCCCGAGCCTTGCATATGTAAGGTCGTGGGTTCCGATTCCTATTTGGACCGAACACCAAAATTTTTGTTCAGGCGGTGGATTATCCCAGTAATACTGGTGACATTTTCGAAGTGTTTCCAAAAGCTTCTCTAAGTGTTTTCCCTGTAATGTGAAAACGCCGTTCGGACTCGGCTATAGAAAAGGAGTCTCTTGTCATTAGAGCTTTAACAATAGAATTGGGCAGCACTCATTGATAAGAGAGAAGTTCAACCACTGTGGTATAACAATGACTGAAGTTAGTCTAAGTGAGCCTGAAATATGGCGGGCTGCCACTATACCTAAAACCTAACCTAAAGTACTTGTCAGGGGCTTTTTTTATACCAAGATATACCAGGATTGCAATAAGCAAGCCACGATTTTATGAAATTAAGGTTTCCAATAAGTGCGGTTTTATTGTTTTGCAATATCACAATTGCTTTTGGAATCTAATGTAAACGCTATTTTGGGAAGGGGGACCTCTCCTGTGCTCGACTTTTCGAAACAATTGAAGCTGTAAGTTCCATATTCCGTAAAAAGGGTTTCGTATAAGGCGATTATTTGTATAGTAGTAAAGGCGAAAGCTAAACATTCCGATTTACTTGAAATGAACAGTGGACGTGGGAAAGGTTACAAAATTATTGTGGGTTACTTAATTTCTTGATAAATTTGGGCAGGGACATTGCGAACAGTTATCCGGAGTTTCTTGATATATATTCATGTAAGGTTGAGGTTGGTCTCTAGACAAGGAGAGGGACCCTCCCCTTACGCGATTATTTGTATATAGTAAGAGGGGCGAAAAACTAATACATGTCCGATTTACTTGAAAGAACAGAGGACGTGGGAAAGGTTACAAAATTATTGTGGGGTACTTAATTTCTTGATATTTGGGCAGGGACATTGCGGAACAGTTATCCGAGTTTCTTGAATATATTCCATGTAAGGTTGAGGGTTGGTCTCTAGACAAATCCCTCTACTGATATTTATCAGGTAGTTGTTCAGGGAGGGGAAGACCCCCTCACCCTCATACAATAAAAAAAAAAAAACAAGTGTATACGGCCGTTAAAGTTCGGCTCAGGCCGTATCTTTTAATGTAAGCCCTAAAATTCACAATCGATTACTTGGGTTGTGTTAAATACTTATCGCGAATGGCAGGTAATCATTAAAAAACTTCTTAAAAACATCGTCCTATAAATTGGATGTTAGTCGCATAGGAAGTATATATAGTAAAATGCATATTATTATAATAGTTTTGACGCGGTATGGAATTTTTATGAAAGGGGGTCGGTTTATAATGGGGCTATATATAAATATGGATCGGTAGCGATCCACTTTTTGCATGGTTGTTAAACGAACCCCCCCCCCCCCAATAAAAAAATTTACCTAACAAAACGTACAAAATTTCAGCCGAATCGGAATGAATATTTTGCTTCCTCCCAAAAGAAATTTGTTCTTCCAAGAAAGCTCCCGAGAAGTCAAATCTGGGATCGGTTTAGTATGGGGGCTAATATAATAAATTTGGACGCAATATGTAACAAAATTTTTTGCAGCGATATTAGAGATCTTATACTAACACCACATCAAACCAAAAATTCAAAACCGTAATAGGAATGAAATTGCTACCTGTTAGAGCGTCGCGCGCAAGCCAAATCTGGGGGTCGGCTTATATGGGGGATATACTAAACGTGGTCCGAATATGGCCCATTTGCAATACCAATCGAAACTACATTAATAACAACTACTTGTGCCAAAGTTTTTTCAAGTCAATAGCTTGTTTCGTTCGGAAGTTTGCGTGATTTCGCCACAGACGCCGGACATAGCTAGTATCGACTCAAGAAACTTCAACCAACTACGTACAAAAAATAGTAGTTTAAATCAAGAAAACTTTTATTAATAATTGTAGTAAATTTTAAAGTCAAAATTTTGAGCCTTTCACCCCCAAATCATCTATTTCAAAGTGTTTATATATAATTTTGGCCCAAAAATTTACCTCAGAAATTTGAATGAAATGTAAAATTTGATTGTAAGATTGGTTGTACAAGCTATATCATCATTACCGATTCGAATAACTTCAAAATTGATTTTATAATGGATATATTGAGTCCGCCGCCGAAGAAAGTTATTATAATCGGCTTAGCCGTCAAAGCCGCCGCCGACAAAAATGGGTCGCTTCATTCTCTGTCCCAAGAATATATACTTTATGGGGTTTTAGACGCAATAATTTCTGATGTTGTTACAACGGAATGACAAAGTTAATATACCCCCCATTCCTAATGGTGGAGGGTAATAAAACATTTTTTCACGTAAAGTTTTACCAATTTAATGAAAGCGATGACCTCTAAAAATGGGAATATGGGAACTTCCCTCCTGCGTAATTTTTAAGTAAAAAGGAATTGAAATTTTCCAATTCATATGAAATACTTTGACTCATTTTCTAGTATATATTCGGGGAGGTCAACATTAATTATTTTAATTATTTTGTAGGAAAGGAGAAGAAATGACTCCGCATGACCCACAAGTTTCAGTACTTCAGTAATTAAAAATAGAGTTTTCAGTTGAAATACAATACTTTTATTTTCCGAGTATGTTGTGTAGGAAGAGTATCTCCCCATTGATCAACATGCTTGGAATTCACGAGGAAATGTGGAAGAAATTTAAAAATATTGGTAAGGGTACTAAGGTGGAAAGGGGCCAACCCAGCCACGAAACTTTTTCATAAGTATATTAAAGAAAAACTATCTTTCGATTTATGCGAATTAGTACAGGCTATAGATCTTCTTTTTATACCCTTCAACCAGCTACCTATGGTATATACACAATGGACCTGAATAGTCTAATAGAGAGCCTGAAAATTTAATTCGGGCTGGCCACTTAAACCTAACCTACCATGTATAAGGTAATATATAAGTTTTGTGCATTTGTAATGAGTAACGGCCAAAGAAGGAGCACTCACGAGACCCACGGCTTAGAATTATAATTGAACCTTACGCTATGAACCGATCTTCTTCAAATTCCGTACATCTGAATATTTTTGTAAGTCTCGTAAAACATAAAACATTGTCACAAAATAGTTCATTCTTTCTTTAAATTTGTAAATTTTACTACAAATGAGCCCATCTGGAACTTCGTATGAACACTTTTTTTCCTTGAAACCACACAATTTTATTTTGGCTATTTTTTAAAATTAGCTTACTTTGGCCAAAATTGATGATATTGTAACTGGTTTTAAAACCATTTCTCTCATTTTATTCTCACAACTTTAAAACTGAAACTATGAAAGAGACAAAATCAGGGAAATGGTTTTTTTTTTCAGTGTATAGTTCTAAATATCATACTTTATTTGCACTTACTTCGAATTCTCTTTTTGTTTTTGTCTCGCCACTGTATGTATCAATATGCGCCATCTAGACGAATAATCAAGCATTATTTCGAAGAATGTTGCCAATTGCATTGAAACTTGCGTGACGTTAACCATACCAATAAGAAAAAAAGGGTTCTGTAGGCATAGCCATAAACCTGGCAACCTGGTTTAGTGACATGCTTTCCAAAGCCATTCAGAATAAACAACATACGCGAAGAGTTTGAAAATGGACATTGCGAAACATTTTGTCCGATTTTTAGACGTATAAATTTAGCATAAATAACTTAAGACAACTAATAAAGGTATTAAAGACGAGCCGGACCGACGATATTATACCCTTAACGATCACAGTGTAGACCAAAATTTTTGGTACCATCTTCAAATTTATTGGGAACTATATAAAGCTCTAAATTGGAATATACACATGTATTTAAATGTGAAGCGATTTCGACAAATCCACTCTTTTTGCAAAAGAGCATTTATGATTTATTGGACGATTTATATGTATTAGAGGTATAGGAAAATTTCAGGCATTTCTACAATTTTAGAAGGATATTGGATAGATCTCTCCAAGATAGGGTGTAAATTGTTGGGTTGCCGAGATATTATTTGACCAAAAATCGCGCAATATTTAGAAGAAGGCCGGGAATCTTCATCTAAAGCTCAAACGTTCTCTGGAAAATCTGGCATTACAGTGTGTTTAGGGGATTTGTACTACAATATAAGGAAACCATCAGGGAATTTTTGTTAAGTCGAAGCCTTATCGAAACCCCAACCGTTCTGTGGAAAGTGTGCCGTTCACGGTTGCCACTCGTAGCGAAAAATAATCTACCAAAAATTTTAAGAAAAATAGTTACCAAAAATGGACGTGAAAGAAAAGAAAATAGTATTTGAAGTTTCTATCAAAATAGAAAATTTTGTGTCAAAATTTTATTTCTATAGAAAATTTTGGGGCATATGAGTGTATATCGGACAAAAGATATGTATGGAGCTATATCTAAATCTTAACCGATTTTGACCAGATTTGCAATACTTGACGACACTATTAGATGTACTCCTTGTGCAAAATTAAAACCAAATCAATATAAAATTCTGGCTTCTGGGGCCAAATAAAGTGCATATGGGGCGAAAGATATGTATTGGGAGCTATATTTAAAATCTGAAAGCCGATTTAGCTGAATATTATGCGTGTGTGAGAAATAAAAATTTTATTTTCCTTACCGAAAAAAACCAGCTTACGTTTGGCTGTTGTATTTTTTAGTAAATAATGAAAAATTTATTGTACCCCATCAAAATAATATTCTTATAGAAGTACGAAAGTATACGCACGCAACACACAAAAAATAATTATTCTTTCCTCCAAACGAAATTTTAGACAAACATAAGTTTCGTTTCTCATTTGCTTTGTTGCTTTAAGAAAGTTTATTTGGAAGCAAAAGTATATACTTTTTGGGGAGCCACCGTGGTGCAATGGTTAGCATTGCCGCCTTGCATACACAAGGTCGTGGGTTCGATTCATTACTACGACCGAACACTCAAAAAGTTTTTTTCAGCGGTGATTATCCCAGCCGACAGTAATGCTGGGTGACATTTCTGAGGGTCTCAAAGCTTCTCTAAGTGTTAAAACGCCATATAACTAGCACAACTGTAGCCGAAAATTTCAACTGACTCGGATTGAAATTTGCTGCCTCCAAAGAGCGCTCCAAAACCAAATCTCGGGAATCGGTTAATATATGGGGGCTATAATGTGATTATTGACTGATATGGGGACTTTCTTTTGGTATGAAACTGTTAAATATCATTATACTACCACCACGTAACCACAAATTTCAAGCAGATTCGGTATGAATTTTGCTTCACCAAAAGGCACCGAGGTCAAAATCCTGGGATCGGTTTATATGAGGCTATATATAATTATTTGGAGTTGATATGAACACATTCCTGCCATGGTTGTTGGATAACATATACTTAACATTCACGCTACCACCATTCATCCGAAATCGGATGAATTTTGGCTCTTCCAAGGGGTTCGGAGGTAAAATTGGGGATCGGTTTATAATGGGGGCTATATATAATTATGCGACCGATGTTGGACCAATATTTGCTTGGTTGTTAGAGATCATATGTTGACACCATGTACCAAATTTCAGCCGGATCGGATGAACTTTGCTTCTCTTAGAGTCCCCGCAAGCCAAATTTGGGGGTCCTTTTATATGGGGGCTATACGTAAAAGAGGACCGATATGGTCCATTTGCAATACCATCCGACCTACATCAATAACAACTACTTGTGCCAAGTTTCAAGTCGATAGCTTGTTTCGTTCGGAAGTTAGCGTGATTTCAACACCTTAACCAATAGTAATTTTGTGTTATGGTTGCGATCTTTTTTCTCTTCATCATCGAGTACAGCGGTATTTCGATGTCGTACAAACGGAATGACAAACATGTTATATTACAATCATAAAGGGAGAAACAATAGAACAATAACAGCCAGTGAGAGAGTAGAGCTTAACTGTATATTCTCTTCGATAAAAAAAAAAATAAACATTGAGAGAGCTTCCGTTGCTTGTTAATATACGTTGCATGCACTTTCTCTCTTCTTACTCACAGATTATTTTTATTATCATCCAAAAAACTAAAACATAACAGTTTCGGTTTTTTTTTAATGCTCGTACCGCTACAGTTCGTGTTTGTGTGTTATTTGAAAAACTTGCCTAATTTTATTGGTAGTGTTGTGTTTTTGCTTTTTTTCATTATTTCTTTGTGGACTAATATAGCAGTGTTAAAACTAACCCATGACAAACATACTCGCTGAATATAATTTGAATAAATCCAATTTGGTGTTTTACATGTAAGTTTGGTTTACTAAATGCTATATAAATGCTTACATAAAATTTGTTGTTAATTGGTAGAATTCAATTTTGCAGCCAATACCATAAACTGTTAAATCACTTACGTGCTGTGCTTTATGTGGAAATAGTTTTTAGTGAGGTATGAAATTTTTGGCGTATTTACCAGAATACAACATCAAACCATAAAGCTGTTCTTGTTGGTTAGGAAAATAAAATATACATATTATATAATTTGTATTTCTTCACACACACAACAAGTTTACATTAAATATGAACCATACATTTGCTAGTGGTCTTACACGTTTCAAGTTCAATTCACGGCATTGGTGAACTTAAACCACATCAATAGTGGTAATAAAGCACGAGGATTTACATTAGCATCACATCGGTTTTTACCCACAAGGAAGAGGCCGGCAAAATAAATCTACAATGGTGTGGTGGTTAAACGGGACAAAAAAACTCCAAAACTGCGAATGAGAAAAGAAGAGTTTAATTTTATGCAGTGTTTGCCAATCTCCACAAAAGGCCAAAAAGCACCAAAAAATATATATAATTCTAAACATACCACCTTTCACCACAAAATTCGAAAATTAAATGCTCCTACTACTAAAAGAAAAAAAAAAAAAAAAAAAAAACTTTCTGAAGATGTATTTAAACTTTTGTGATTGAATTTTCAAGAAGTTAAGGTGGGGCATTAAGATCGAGTATTGAATAGAAATTTGTAGCAAATATGCATAATTTTAATGCCCATTTTTACTGGAGACATGTTTTCACTTTAGCGGCAAAACTCAAACTTTATGTACTCACCATTATGAACCGCCATATTCATGTAAATACACTTGATCAGTTTTAATGCTTTGTCCAATTCATTTTGATCAGTGATGTGTTTTCAAACTTTCAAAATATTAATATATGGAAGGAGTCTATTTGCTTATTTCAGTATTATTTTCAGTGTGCGTTGCTTTGTGAATTTTATACAAACGTTTTTATAATGGACATCTTTAGCCAAATTTAAAAACTCGACCACTCATCGCTCTACTTTCCTACAAGAATACCCTAAATAACAATATTAATTAAAAAAATAATCAATTACCAAGCTTCTAATAAACAATCAAGCTTCTATATTTGGCAATAATTTCTTACGTTTTTTCTTCGCGCTTTTGAAAGTCTAATCAAAATTTGTATCAATTAAACATATATACTGTTCTAAAAAATAATAAAACAACAAAAGCCTAAAATGAAAATGCACAGAAAAAGGCCACCGAAAGTTGGTGCTTTTTTTTGAAAAAGGCACCAAAAAGGCAATGGTTGCTTTTTAGAAATCAAAAAGACTAAATTTGTGCTAAAAGCACAAATTGGCAACACTGATTTTATGTTCTCTTCCGATAAAGTCAACATGAGTTGCATGCGTTTAATATCCCCTTCCTCTCCTTACACAACAGGTTATTTTATTGAGATCCAAAATTGAAACAATCAGTAAGTTTTTTTTTTGCTTGTATCGTTTAGATGGTTTTGTATGTTACGATAACTTTACACGGACAATTTTATTTGTAGGTTATGTGTTTTACTTTACTTCTCTGTGGACTAATATAACAGTGTTAGAACATACTAATTATTACATCATGACAAAACATACTCGCCAAATAATAGTGTTTTCTATGTTATTCTTTTAATTACTCTGTAAATTCCAATTGGTACTTACATGTTAGTGTTTTTTTTAAAGTTCATTAGCTTTAAAATAACCAAAATAAATTTGTTTGTTATATTGAATAAATTAAGTTTTTACCAATACATGGTTTTTAGATCATTTATTATACAAATATTGGTAAACTTTTCTAATAGAAATAAAAATCTGACAAAATTTATGTATTAGTAAATAAATTTATGACACATTTTTCTATAGCTAATAAATTTTGAACAAAATTTTCTATAGAAATAAAATTTTGGTAGAATTTTAAGGTTTCCATATGGATAATTTTCAAAAGAGAACTTTCGCTTTAAAAAAAGAGAAATTTTAAACTAAAAAAGAGTTTACAATAAAAAAATTCTTTATTAAATAATTAATAATTTTATTGATGTTAAAATTAAAATAATAATAGTTTCTAATGATCGCAATTGTGTTCCCGGCCTTTAATTTGTCAACAGATTTAACCCAGTAAACATTATGTTGGCGAATAATTTGTGTGCGAATTCCTACTAAATAATTAAAATTCCATCAATCTAGGATTTTTTTTGAAATAGAGTACATAAAGAGCTCTGTTGGACATAAAAATACGGCACCAAAAAAAAGAGAGTGAACAAAAAGATACGAACACAAAAAGAGAACATGTTCTCTTTAAAAGAGATGTAATGGACAGCCTAGGTAGATCGGCTATATATTACTATAGACCGATATGGACCAATTTTGGCATGGTTGTTAGCTGCCATATACTAGCGCAATGTACCAAATTTCACCACGTACCAAATTTCAACCGGATCGGATGAATTTTGCTCCTCCAAGAGCTCCGGAGGTCAAATCTAGGATCGGTTTAAATAGGGGTTATATATAATTAAGACTGTTATGGACCAATTTTTGCATGGTTGTTAGAGATGTGTAACGATATTCATTTTTATACCCTGCATCATAGAATGGGTGTATATTAACTTTGTCATTACGTTTGTAACACATCGAAATATTGCTCTAAGACCCCATAAAAATATATATATATATATATATAATATATATATATATATATATATATATATATATATATATATATATATATATATATATATATATATATATTATATATATATATATATATATATATATATATATATATATATATATATATATTCTGGTCGTGGTGAAATTCTGAGTCGATCTATTGACAAAATTTTCTATAGAAATAAAATTTTGAAAATTTTCTATAGAAATAAAATTGTGACAAAATTTCTAAATAGAAATACAAAATTTTTGACAAAATTTTCTAGAGAAATAAAATTTTGACAAAATTTTCTAGAGAAATAAAATTTTCAAAAAATTTCTATGGAAATAAATTTTTTTAAAATAAGATTTTTTTGTTTGGTAGTTTTTTTGTAAAATTTTCTCCAAAGTTTGGTAGATTATGTTTGGCTTGAATGGCAACCGTGGCCAGATTGCCATTGACACACTTAAGCCAATCATAGATATTTCAACGCTTTCATTCGTTTTACTCTTTAATATGGTTTGTTGCAAAAATTATTTTAAACTTTTCTTTGGTTTGCCGCTTAATTTCTGTTGTAGGGACAATGCATTTGAGCTCAAATAAATGAACGTTCTCTTGCCTTAAGCGCTTGAAAAACTATCAACTTGCAAAAATCTCATTGAGGAAACCCCTCACATAGAAGACAACTTTAATGTGACATTCATTCAGTCGGCGAACGAATGTTGAGTTTACTTTTCCTGGTTGGTTGGTTTGTTTTTCTTTGCAATACTGTTTGCAAGGCAATGAGGTCTTGATGCTTCTGCTTCATGCTAAAAATTTGACATTTATCCCACATTGTTTCCGCTATAAAAAACAAGCAACAATGTTTCCTTTTGAATCATTCTCTGGGGCATTTAACGTTTGTGGAATATTTTTATTATCCTCAACCATTTTTTCCGCAGAGACTTTTGGGTGAAATTTTCGGATGATGATATTTTGGTTGAACACCCATTCTAAGAATGGAATGTTTGCAAAAGTTAAAAGGCTTTAATTAAAAAGTTTAAGAGATTTTGGTGATGGTTTACTCTCATATAAAGTACAAGATTTTTTTGGTTCAATTTTTATTTTTTGTTTCGTTCAAATTGTTGTGGATGTTTCTCGGCTCATTTACACCTGCAAAATGGGTTGTGGTTAATTTATAAGGATACCCGGCATCACTTACCGGCGACCAAGTGTTAAGGATGCTTGGAATTAGGACACTCAAAAGCATTCCCAAATTTCGGTGAGTAGGGGTTTATAGTCTCATAATAATGTTAGCAAGGTCATCCGGATACTTGTTATGGTACTTAATGAAAAAAGGTCTAAAAAAAAAGGAAATTGTTTGAAGTAATTATTACTTACTAACCATTATCTTTGGGTAATGGAAGTGTTATTAAGTGAATTTCAAGCAAAGCAAACTCACTGTTTGTGGGCGTTCCGAGTAAATTAAAGTTGATCTTAAAATATTGAAAGACATTTTATTCGAACAATTCAATATCCTAGGGAATCCTTGGGAGTAAGTTAAACAAGTATATACGGCCGTAAGTTCGGCCAGGCCGAATCTTATATACCCTCCACCATGGATTGCGTAGAAAACTTTCTACGAAAGGACTGTCATCCACAATCGAATTACTTGGGTTGTGGTATCTTAAAACTTCTTAACATCGTTTTCTAAATTGTGAGTTTGTCCATACGTGGTATATATTAGACAAAAAGGTTATGTATAGGTAAGTCTATAATGAATTACGAATCGATATGGACTTTTTGCACGGTACGTAGAGAGACAGAATTGAAATATGGGGGTAGCTTATATGGGGGCTATATACAATTATGAACTTGATATGGACCAATGTTTGTGTTGATTGTGTTA
>PGFW01057188.1:21500-37538 GCA_003123925.1 Haematobia irritans | reverse complement strand
CAAAAAAACCCAACTGCCGAAGCATTAGCACGTTTAAGCAAGCTACACGCATACTGTAAGTGCGAAAGCAAGCCTGAATGCCGAAGTACAGACTTTAGTGACAAAGCATGGGAATGTGACTATAGCGCCAAATTCCAAGTACTGAGAGCACTTAGTGCGACCATTAAGCAATTGTTACATACTTGGTGAGAAGCAGCCAACTGCCGAAGCACTTGCTTAGCACGTAAGCAACGTACATAGGCAGTACTTAGTGCGGAAGCAAGCCAAGTGTCGCACCGCACTTAGTACGCACGCAAGGCTAATGCCGAAGCACTTGAGTGTGGGAAGCAAGCTAATTTCCGAAGTGCTTAGTGCGAAAACAAACCAAACTGGCCGGAAGCACTAAACGTAAGCACAACTAGCATGCTCAGTACTTTATGCGGTAAAGGAAGCCCTAAATGCGAAGTACTAAGGTGCACAAGCAAGACAATTGCCAGCTTAGTGCAAATTCTAAGTACTGAAGCATTTGGGTCGACAGCAAGCCAATGTAACCACACTTTAGCTGAGGACGAAGCCAACTGCCGTGACAGTATTTAGTGCGCAACCAAGCATCAATTGGCCAAGAGTTTTAGTGCGGAAGCACAGCCATATTTCAGCCGAGTCACATATACATAGGCAAGCCTAAATTCCGAGATACTTTAGTCTCGGGAACAAATTTTCGTAGGGCTTAAGTACGGTAGAAATCCAATTGCACAATTAAATGTCAAAATATTTTAGCGTGCGGAAAGCATGCTCAGCCAAATTGCGCCCAAAGAACTAGTGCGAAAGCAAGCTATGTTCCCGAAGCAAATTTAGTGCCAATGCAATCAATTGCCGAGTTATTAGCACGAGATAAAGCTAAATGCCCGATAGAACTTACGTGACCGAAGCAATCCCAATTAGCCGCAGCACAAGCGCTAAACACGCAGTGCCACGTTGCGAATGTAGCTTGCACAAGCGCCAAGCACTTAGAGCCAAAATTCTTAGAATCTAATCAAGATATAATTCAGGAATCACTTAGTTGCCCCGAAAACAAACGCCCAATAGTCGAAAAGAAACATTATCGAAGCACGTAGTGCGAGAACAATCAAACTCTCAAAACCAATAACTCTTTGGAAACACTCAGTCGGAGGAAGGCAAGGCCGAACTAACTTAGTGTGGTAGCAGGCAATTGCAAGAAATACTTACGTGCAATAAGTACACAATTTTGCAAAAAAGTCGTAGTAGTGCTGGAAAGAAAAACAAATTATCGCGAAGGCACTTTGCTGCGGAAGCAATCAAAATGTCAAAATATTTTGTGTGGTAACGCAAGTCATTTGCTGCATAAGTAGTTGCTGGGAGAAAGCAATGCCAGAAGGTTGCTTAATTGCACACAATGCAAAATGTCAAAAATTATTTCGTGCGGTAAGTAAGCCAATTGCTGATGAAGCACTAGGTGCGAAAGACAATTACCGAAGTACTCTGTCAATAGTTTAATTGCCAGAATTGCTTAGTGCAGAAAGAAAACCAATATCGAAGCACTTAATGCGGAAGCAATCAAACTGTCAAAATATTCGTGCGGACAGCAAAGGCACATTGCGAAGCACTTAGTGGGGAGGGACAGGCAAGTTGCCGTCCCGAAATACTTGGCTGCAGTAGCAAGACAATCACATATGACTGAATAGTCTTAAGTGGCCTGATAACATCAGCGGCTTGCCACCTAAATCCTATTAGACAATTGCGCTTTAGTGCAAAGAACAATGCAGAAGTATTTAGTGCAATAGAGCAATTGCCGTAGAAGTTACTTAGTGCGACGAAGAAAGCAAATATCGAAGCACTTTTGAGAAAGCATCCAAAAATAGGTAACTATTATTTTCGTGCGGAAAGCAAGCGCAATTGCCGAAGTAACTTAGTGCGGTAGAAAGCAATATATACTGAAAACAATTTGTGCGGAAAGCAATCAAAAATGTCTATAATATTTAACCTCTGCGGAAAGCAAGTCAATGCTGAATCACGTAGTGCGCGAGAAAGCCCCATGCAGAAGTGCCTTAGTGCACAGCAATCAAGATGTCAAAAATTTTGTGCCGGTAAGTAATGCCAATTGCTGAGGCACTTAGTGCGGAAAAGACAATTACCGAGAGCTACTCTGTCCAATATTTCCAATTGCAGAAAGTTCTTAGTGCCGGAAAGAAAACCAATTAATCGAAAGATTATGCGGAACAAAATCAAAAATGTCAAAATATTTCGTGCAGACAGTAAGGCATATTTGCCGAAAGTACTTTGTGAACCGGAAGGAAGGCAAAGTCGGCGAACTACTTGAGATTGCTGTTATAAAGGCAATATGCCGAAATACTTAGTGCAACCTAGAACAATTGCAGAGCGTGCTTAGTGCGGAAGAGAGGAGAAGCAAATTAATCGAACAGCATTTTGATCGCGAAAAAGCAATCAAAATGCCAAAAATAGTCCGTGACGCAAGCAAGGCAATTGCCGAAAAAGTACTCAGTGCGGAATAAGGCAATTGCCGGAAACAATTATGCGGAAGTAGGCATTGCCGAAACAATTAGTGCGGAAGAAAAGCAAATTATCGAAGAACTTTGTGCGCGAAGCCAATCAAAAATGCTCATAAAATATTTCGTGCGGAAGTAACCAATTGCTTGAATCACATAGTGACGCGCAATCCAACAATTCAAAAATATTGTCGTGCGGAGTAAGCCAATTTGCTGAAGCATTAGTGCGGAAAGACAATTACGAATACTCTGTCCAAAAGTTCAATTGCAGAGTGCCTTAGCGTGCGAACAGAAACCAATTATCGAAAGCACTTTAGTGCGGAAAACAATAAAATTTTAAAATATTTGTTGCGGAAGCAACGGCAAATTGCCGACGATACTTAGTGCGGGTAGCAGGCAATTGCGAAAGTACTTAGTGCAATATTTTTTTTTTTTTTTTTTTTTTTTTTTTTTTTTTTTTTTTTTTTTTTTTTTTTTTGTTTTTTTTTTTTTTTTTTTTTTTTTTTTTTTTTTTTTTTTTTTTTTTTTTTTTAGAACAATTTGCAAAGTGCTTTAGTCGGAAGAAAACCAATTATCGAAATTTTCGTGCACGGAAGCAAGGCAAATTGCCGATGTCACTTAGTGCTGGAAGTTAAACGGCAAATTGCAAACAATAGTGCGGAAGCCCAAGCAAATGCCGAAGTACTTAGTGCAATAGAGCAATTGCTGAAAGTGCTAGTGCCGCGGAAAAAAAGTAAATTCTCGAAGCTTTTATTGTGGAGGCCAATTAATATGACCAACTATTTCGTGCGAAAGTATGTAAGGGAATTGTCGACGGAAATATCCGCCATGTAGTAAAAAAATTACCATTAAGAAAAATTCGGTCAAGATCCAAGATACCACACCTGCAACCCCAGATGTTCAGGGATACTAAGCACGGAAATAGTCAAAAGAAACTACATGTAAGTAAAAATGAATAAAATTAAATACATGGACTAAAATATAAAAAGTAACAAAGAAAACCAAACCAGTCTGCGAACACTTGACAATTTGTCCAGTTTAAGTATATCTTGAGGTGCGAAAGAAGCGAGAAACCGACACAAAAAATACACGCACAAAAGTGGTAAACATGGTGTAGTATTGGGCATGTCCGAGAGGCGATCTAGGCATTTGGTATTGTTTGCGAGTCGACTAGGTCAGACTGCACACAAAAGAACGGCTATGTACACAACACAAAAATGTTCCAATGAGCCATAATGTGACTTTTCATGGGGGAATGGTTCAGTGAAACTTCAAAATGGGACACTCTGAAAAGGGGGAGACCTTTGTAACAAGTGGACAACTTATGTGAGAATTGGAACACTATACCACATATAAAAGTAACCTCTCATAAGTCGGATGCCTTCCAAATATGGGCAATGCGTAGTCACTAATTTGGTGTCCATTTCTTGAATGATTTCACCTGTATATGTTTGTCCGTTAATCATTTGTAATCCCTTCTTCAGAAAGCCCCGATCTTGAAAACCATTAGAGCATTTGTACAAGTTAAAGGCCAAGGCCAGACATTAAAATATATTTCAAAGGTGGCCAACTATTTATATGCATTTTCATACGAGGACCAACAAGAACAAAAGTTTTACCAACAGCATAAGGATTAGCAACAAATTGTTTTTTAATTTCGGTTTCTATATTTTCTGGATTACAAGAATTTTGATGTATCAAAAATGGATTTCCAAATCTATTAACTCTTTAATACGTTTTGATACCATGCCTTTTAGCGCGGATGCACTCACCGTCAGAAAAGCGCATTTGGACCCAATCCCAAAAGCGACCTACATTTTATATTACTAACGTGACAGAAGCATAGAAAACCAAAACCTACAAACTAGAAACAGACTGCAGAAAAAACTGTTATCCAAAGCAACATGGCTGCAATCAAGAAAAGCGAGCCAGATTGTAAGAGTTATTTTGCTAAACTTGTCATTTGGCTATCACAAAACACCGTCAGACGCCAAAACTGTCAGCGATCACCAATTGTAGGTTCTGTTTTACCTTTTCCAAAAACCAAAAACAAAAAACTGATCCTTTTTTTTGACTCTCCATCTCAAAACTGCCAGAGGCCACAATGATGGCCAAATATGCAGACTGAATGAATTACGTTTGAGAGATTTTCTAGTAAATTTGCCATTGACTTGGGCAATGAACAATGCCAAGTGGCACTTGAAAAGGCAATCGTCGATGGCACTCACTTATGCCTTGAATCTATGATTTTCATTTGTGATTGCAAAAAAAAAAAAATTAACAAGCCTATTAAAAAATGCTAAAAAAGAAAACTGTTAAAAAACTATATAGAAAAAAATTTGCCACTAGGATTTTTAAGAAAAAAAGCAAATTCTTGAACAGATAATTTTTACAATATTCAATTATTTTCTTTTCCCATTATTGACATACAATAAGCTTTCTGATTGGCTCAGTTATTCTCGGATTTACAATCCTTTTTTCCTTCTTTCCCCATAACTTCAATGTCAATTGATATCATTGGCTTGAGCTGGCAAATGATCTTTTTGTTAAAATTAATTTATTTAAATGCCCACACTACGATCTATAGATTGTATAATTATTTTGATTAGGCGTTAACATTGTCATAGATTTTTCTCCCTCTTCTGTTTCGGAGATATCTTATCCCATTTTCAGTTGCACAAGGCCACATTTAGAATTCAATTTTTTGAACTGACACAGACCATTATTATTATTATTATTATTTTTTTTTGGTACCATCTAGGGCAATCACAAAAAGAAGTATGTAGCACGCGGTGCACACGCGGCCAATAAACTAATCTATTAAAATTTCTGAAACTACAACCAACAAAAAAATCTTATTGCAAAATTTTTTATTTCTTAATAAAAAATTGTCAAAATTGTATTTCTATAGAAAAATTTCGTCAAAATTGTGATTTCTAATAGAAAATTTTGTCAAACTTTATTTCTGTAGAAAATTTTATCACAATTTTATTCTATGGAAAAATTTTGTAAAATTTTATATTCTGTAGAGAATTTTTGTCAAATATTTTCATCTGCTAGAGAAACTTGCCAAAATTTCATTTCATGTTAGAGTATTTCATCAACATTTTATTTCTGATAGAAAATTTTGTCAAAATTTTTATTTCTGGTAGAAAATAATTTTGCCAAAAATATTTATTTATAGAAATTTTGTCTAAATTTTATTTCTAGAGAAAATTTCTTGTTCAAAATTGCTATTTCTATTTAGAAAATTTTTTTCAAATTTATATTTCTGTAAGAATTTTGTGCAAATTTGTTCTATAGGAAAATTTTGTCAAAATTTTATTTCTATCGAACAATTTTGTTCAAAATTTTATATTTTTATGTGAAAATTTGGTAAAATTTTATTTCTATAAAAATTTTGTCAAAATTTTATTTCTATAGAAAATTTTGTCAAAATGTTATTTATATACAAAATTTTGCCAAAAGTTTATTTCTATTTAGAAAAACTTTGGTCAAATATTTTATTTCTATACCAAAAAAAAAAAAATTATTCCTATAGAGAATTTTATAAGAAAAACAATAAAATTACTTCTATATAGAACCATTTGGTCAAAATTTGTTTCTATTGAAAAATTTATTTGAAATTTATCATTTCTATTGATTTTGTAAAATCTTATTTCTTCATCGAACATATTTTGTCTAAATTTTATTTCTATATAAATTTTAATTCTATAGAAAATTTTGCTCAATATTTTATTTCTAAATAGACAATTTTGTACAATTTTATTCTTATAGAAGAATTTCATTTAATTTAGAAAATTGTGAAAATTTTATTTCTATAGGAGAAATTTTGTGTACAATTCTTATTTCTATAGAAAATTTTGACAAAATTTTAATGTTCTATAGGAAATTTTATCATAAAAAAAATTACTATGTATAGAAAATTTTATCACAAAAAAAAAAAAAACATCTTCTAAACAGAATTTTTTTCAAAAATTTGTATTTCTATCAAAAAGTTTGTCAAAAGCTTTATTTCTATCGACAATTGAATGTCTGAAAATTTTATTTCTATTAGAAATTTTTGCTCAAAAATTTTATTTCTATAGAATAATTTTGTCAAAATTTTATTTCTGTTTTAGAAGAATTATTGGTCAAAATTTATGCTATATTAAATTTTGACAAAATTTTCCAAGAAATTAAAATTTTCCTATTTCTATGAAATTTTTCAAAATTTTATTTCTAATAGAAATTTTTGTCCAAATTTGTATTTCTATGAAAATTTTGTCAAAAATTTTTATGTATAGAAGAACATTGTTACATTTTATTCTGTAGAAAATTTTGTCAACATTTTATTTCTATAGAAAAAAAATTTTGTCCAAATTTTATTTCTATGGAAAAATTTTGGTTAAAATATTTCTATTACAAAATTCTTTAAACAAATTTTGTCAGAAATTTTATTTCTATAGAAAATTTGTCAAAATTTTATTTCTAGTAGAAAATTTTGTCAAAATTTAATTTCTATATGAAATTTGTCAAAATTTTACTTTCATGCGAAAGTTTTTGTTCAAAAAATTTATTTCTGTAGGGAAATTTTGTCAAAATATTTATTTCTTAAGGAAATTTGTCAACAATTTTATTTTTATATAGATAAATCAAAACTGTTCATTTTTTATGGAAAATTTTTTCAAAATTTTATTTCTATTGGACAGTTGTGTCAAAATATTTATTTCTCGTAGGAAATTTTGTTCGAAAATTTTATTTCTGTAGATAATTTGTCAAAATTTTCTTTTCTGTTAGAGGAATTTCGTCAACATTTTATTCTGCTTTTAGAAAATGTTAGGTCAACATTTTTATTTCCATAGAAATGTTTGTCAAAATTTTAGTTTCTATAGAAAATTTTTGTCAAATTTTATTTCTATAGAAATTGTTTGTTGAAAATTTTAATTGTCTTATAGAAAAATTTTGTAACATTTTAATATCTATACAAAATTTTGTCAAAATTTTCATTCCATCGAAAAATTTTGGCTAATAATTTTTTATTCATAGAAATTTTGCAAAATCAAGTTTAAAAATAAAACTACTATACATTTTATTGAAAGAAAAAAGATCGAATAAAAACACCAACAAAATTTATCAACATTTATTTCTATGAAAAATTTTTGTCAAAATTTTATTTGCTATACGTAAATTTTGTCCAATATATATATTCCTATAGAAAATTTTGACAACATCGTTCCATTGAAATAAAAAATTTTCTATTTCAATGGAAAAAATTTTATAAAGTTTCTATTTCTATCGAAAATTTTGTCATACACTTTTATTTTCAAAATTTTATTCTATAGAAGATTTTATTTCTGCAGTAAAGTTTTGTCAAATATTTATTTGTTAGAAAATTTTGACAAAATTTTTCCATTGAAAATAAAATTTCTACTTTCTATTGGAAAATTTTGTCAAATTTTTATTTTACATTATAGAAAATTTTCGTCAAAATTATTTTTATAGAAATTCAAATTTTATTTCTTTGGAAAATTTGTTCAAAATTTTTTAATTCTATGGAAGCGTTTTGATCAAAAATTTTATTTCTGAGATAATTTTGTCACATTTTATTTTTGTAGAGAATTTCGTTCAACATCTATTTCTGCTAGAATAATGTTGTCAACCATTTTTATTTCATATAGAAAATTTTGTCAACATTTTATTTTATTTGAGAAATTTATGTCAAAATTTATTTCCTGTAGGAGAATCTTCGGTAAAGATTTTTATGTTCTATAGAATAATTTTGTCAACATTTTATTTCATATGAAAAATTTTTGTCAAAATTTTAATTTCTTATGGAAAATTTTGTCAAATGTTTATATTTCAAGATTAATTTGTTTAAAATTGTGATTTCTTGTAATTTTGTTCAAAAATTTATTTTCTATAGTAATTTTTTTCAAAATTATTTTATATTTATGAAATTGCAAAATCTACCAAAATTAAATAAATTCTACACAATGCAGTAACGAATTACCATTTGTGGCAGAATTCTACCAACTGTGAAACCGTGAATTGCGGCTGTTGTTCGACAACAAAACTAACATTTGCAAAACGCATCGAAGACTTCGAAATATAATCGCTTGAAACGCTGAGGGCTCTATGCCCGCCACTTTTGTAAAAATCGTTCTCTTGATTACAGGAACAAGAATCTACCTATTCATAAGGCATTATTTTAGAACCTAATTTTATCGCTAAGCTTGCCCAGCCGGTTTGGTTTTAAGCCGCTAAATCCCACTTGAAAAAGCTGCCAAATATTCAGTAACAAAATGTCTAAAAGATCAATTAATTAAAAAGCATTTTGGATGGTATCCTACGCATCGCTTTCACAATGAAACTTGCCTACTGAAGATGTTGAGAGTTCTAAAAAGCTCACGCAGATTAGATATGCAGATGGAAATTGTTACCACGACCAAATAAAGATACTTATGTGGAACGACTACACTCATTACTCTCCATAGTATACAGTACAATTATCAAATAGAACAATATATGTTTGTTTATAGTTATTAAGTTAATAATCTTTTACATTCATATAACTTGTCAATTAATATTTGACACATTTTTTTAATTCATAGTTTATAAAGCGGTTTTACCTGATGTTTGCCATTAAAACTTAGTATATATAACTAAAATATAATGCTATATATTTCAATAATAGTTCTCATTTGTTTCAATATTCTCCTGCCCTGATAAAATCTCATTAAATGTGATTTTTTAATCATAATTAAAATAAATAAAGAGGAATATGAGGAAAACAGACCTGAACTGCATGCGCGATTGTGCTTTGAAATTTTAGAAAGCTATTACCAAACCGTCAGTCGTCTTTTGAATTTATCACGCTAAACTTCTCAAACGATATAGAGCCTATCAGCTTGACAATTTGCACAGTAGTGTTATCGATATTAGGACGAATGATATTGCAAAATGCGCTTAAACTCGTTTCACTTTTTACATATAGCTCACATACGAAGCGATCGCCAGATTTAAATTCTGAATAGCCTCCTGAGGCGAAAAAATTGTATTCCAGTCCAATTTTAGCATATAGAAGTTCCTCCCCTTCTATTAAAAATTCGGATTCATCAACGATAAGTACCTTTTATCGCAAATTAATCTGTCTTACCACCAAAAAAAAATTGAAAATTTTCTAAAGGCCACAGCTTAAAAGCACTTCATTAATGTTCCTCCAAAGATTTCTGTCATTTTAACTACATCAAGGAAATTCTGTTAAAATTCGATTTTTTTTTAAACACGTCTTTTCTCGTATTTTACATGGGTAATCTCAAACTGGTTTTTTCTAAAATAGGGTACAAAACAGTAACAATTAACGACCCATGTTCCGATATCCACTCAGATTCCACTTCCACTATTCACGTAAAATCCCGACGAACGTGAAAATTTGGTGTTCTTAATTCCACGCATCTTTTTTGCAATTTTTCTGTAACCAAAGCGGGATTGCACAATCACATAAAAAAGTCACTAAGGCGGACAATAAAAATAAGTGGAAGCAATTAGACTTAATTCTAATTTTATTATTTTTTTTTAAATAAAAATGAGTGCAGTTTTAATAAAACTCATGCTATTTAAATTATAACAACAATTTCAAATTTTTACGCCTAGTACCTTTTTTTTAACCGGAAATACACCCATCTTGGACATAACTTCAACTTTCACCAGACTTTTGCAAGTGAATTGATTTCACGAAAATTCCGTGAAAGTGGATGTAGGGACACGAAAATCGATGGAATTGATTCATCATTACCGGAAGTGGATTTGGAACAATGGACATTAATGAAATGGTACTTTTTTATTAAAGTTGCGTCGGAAATTGCCAAATCCCTTTCATAGAAAATAGTTTGAAAATATTTTGAGGTCAAGCCAAGTGTAGAATGCATTTAAAATCATAAAAAAAATTCAAAATTTATATATTTGGCAAAATATTTATTTTTTTTTTAATCAATCCCAAACACTGAATTCGGATCCACCTTAAGAAGTGACTTCAGCATTCAGTAAATGCTTGTTGAAATTGATTGATGTCCATTTATGCTCGCAAAAAGATGAAACCCTCTATTTTTCACTAAAAGGCCAATTTAACTTTATTTTAGTTCATGGAATTATTATAATTGAGAAAAATTCCTTTACTCTAATAATTTTTGTGCTACTCAGTTAAATTGAACTAAAAAAGGGGAAAAACTTATACACAAATGAAGCAAAAAGATTTATTAATTTCGTATTTCTCACAAAATACGTTAATTTATGTCTTCTAAATTTTTGTATAATTTTTGCTCAAACAATGCGCCCCATCATTGAACTCGTATGCTTCACTAAAGAGCATTCTTGCAATTGTTTGGAACACAAATTTTTTCCATCTAAATTACCAAAAATTCTCTTTAACAGAGTGAAAAAAATTTTAACATTGTGTTCCTAACAAACTTTTCTTGAATTTTTCAAAATTAAATAAAAATAAAATAAATATAAATGTTTGTGATATCGACGTGATGTAGCATTTGTAATACATCGTTTAGTTAAAATTCTCTAGAAATAATCTAAATTTTCTAAAACTACCACTTTTTTTCTCATGGCTGGGGCTTGACTGATTTTTGTCCCAGTGTTTATATTAATTATTAAAAAAAAAATTCCTATTTTAATGTGAAATCATCAATATAGCTATATGCTAGGTGGGTGGGCATTAACTAAATTGGCTTTCTGCGAGCCACTTGCAACCATAACCTCAAAACATTAACGTTCACTTTTTACGTTTTGCCTGAATGTCAACATACATTTCTGAATAAGGCAAAAATCAATGGGCAATGATGGACGGTAAAGGGGAGCCTAATGAAGATGTTATGACATAGCTCAAACATTCATAGATTAAAACCCAAATGATTACTTGGATGCCAAGTGATTCCATTTCTTCCTCCTTCCATTTTTCTTTATTTCCTAGCAATGAATGTCATAACCGAATAATCGCTAGTGTGTAGTCCGTGAGTGAGGTCTTCCTTGCAAGAGGAAAAATTCCTTTTGTACTATGCGATGAAAATGACATTATCTAATTGCCAAAAAAAGAGGCTATAGCAACCCATGACATACATCTGTATACACACACTCCTTTCATTCACCTCAACAAAAGATGGAAAAGGGTGAAATAACACGTGAAAAGTCATCGAACATATCGAAATGTACTGAATACACTATTCTTTTCATTTCCTTTCCACGGCGCGTATTGCCAGAAGTGTAGTGGGTGCACAAATATCATTTCGTGTATTCATTCATTCCGGATTATCGATTTTTTTCTCTCAACTTCGTATGTGTCCTTCATCCTCCCCCCCAAGGGTGATGTTTGTAGCCAATATACAATTCTTCATGATGGTTTGTTAGGTGCCACAATTTCTTATGATTTTCTTATGGGAGGGAATGGAAAGGATCGAATGCAAAGGTTAGTGAAAAAGTTTTTGCTACAATAACTAAATATTCTTGAAAGAAGCTTTTGGGGCATTCTGTATTGTATTGTTAACTCGATTAGATTAGGTATTAGAGGATGACGACATCGTAAAAAAACAGATTGTGTGTCTCATTATCTGAACGTGGTTCAAAGTCACATGGTAACCCATTTCCGCCCGTGTCTGCTTCAACCAGCCGCTGCCGCAACGCCATACGGTCACAATCATGCTTGCCATCCTGCCAATTTCAATGTTGTGACAGCTCCAAGGTCTTTCGCGGACAACACGACGGTTTTGCTTGGCTGACCCGATCGAAAACACATCGCGGTCACAGTGGCGACAGATTTCTCTTTCTCTCAGCCACATTATCTTGCTATTCCGAAATCCGGTCCACAGCCGCGTATTATCCCACGCGTTGCACAGTTGGCAACAATTTTACGCAAAAATTCGTAGATTTTTATTTTATAATAAAATATTCGTGATTAGCAATAAAATTTTGACAAAATTTTTCTATAGAAATAAAATTTTACAAAATTTTTCTATAGAAAAATAACATTTTTAACAAAATTTTTGTTAAGAAATACAATTTTTAACAAAAGTTTTTTGTAGAAATACAATCTTTAATCAAAATTTTCTGATTGGCAATAAAAAATTTTTGACAGAACTTTCTATAGAAATACAAATTTTGACAAAATTTTTCTTTCTATTTTAAGCTTATATTTCACCAAATTTTATTATTGAATGTTTATCAATTCCTTTATAATAAATATTATTTTTTGTACTTGAAATATTTTTCTTTATAAAAGGAACTTTTTGATTTTTTATTTAATAGCATTTACTATTAAAATTTTTATGACAACTTCTGTTCCTATAGTAAGGATAAAATTATATTGTACCATATTAATTAATTTAGAAGCAAATAAATGTAATGTGAGAAAAAATATTTCTTCTGGCAAAAAAGTATGAAGCTATTACAGAATTTTGAAGATAATTGTACATTTATAGCTCTACTAAATATATTGCTCAATTTAGATTGTGTAGCCAATTTGATAATATATATATTAATTAATAATTTTGACAAAGTTTTCTATAGCTCTGTTTATAAAATTTGGAAAATTTTTCAATATAGAAACTTAATGCTTTACAAGAGAACAAATTTTCTTGAAATACCAAGTAAGACATATTTAGTATTTTTTTACAAATTTTACATAATTCTTTTTTATACCGCTTAAAAAATACCAGAAAAATTTTTTGATCAATAAAAATTAGTTTCTATAAGAGTAATAAAATTTATGACAATTTTCGCTTTAATAATTTATGATTAATAATTTTTTTACAAGATAATTACTTCTCGAATAATTATAAGCGACATTTAAACATCTTTGACAAAAAATTCCCATATAGCATATAAAACATTTAGCAAAAATTTCCTCATAGAAGATAAGAAACATTTATTGACTAAGTTTTCTATAGAAATAAAATGTTTTTAACAAAATTTTCTTTTTTATCAGAAATGATAATTTGAGAAAATTGTCTAAAATAGAAAATAAAATGTAATATAAAAATTTATTCTCATATAAAGTAAAATTAAAAAGATAATGCCATAGAAATAATATAATTATAATGAGAGCAATGTTATTTTAAAATAGGAGACTTAAAAACATTTTTGGCAGAACAGAAAAAATTTTTGTTGTATAAATAATAAATATTTTGAGAAAAAAGGTTCTATATAAGATAAAAGTGTTGAGAAAAAAAAATCTGTTTCTGTTGAACTAAATATATTTATTTCTGATACAATAATATTGTGATATAGAAATATAATTAATGCTTTTATCAGAATTTCAATAATATGTTCAAATAAAAAATTTGGAAAAGAAAATATTCGTTAATATAAAAGAAAAATCTCTGAAAAAAGGACTTTATCCAATAGAAATTAAATTTTTGACAAAATTTTTGCTATAGCAAAATAAAAAATTTGTATCTGAATCTTTCTCACTAGAAATAAGAATGTTGCTTGAACAAATATTTTCATATAGAATAAAATTTTGAGAAATATTTTCTACAGAAAATAACATTTTGACAAAATTTAGAAGATTATTTGTACTAGAAATAAAATTTGAAAACAAAAATTAATAATTCAGTAATAAAAACAAAACAATGAATGGAGTAAGAGGAAGCAACGGCCTCAAATAAACCCAGCGATACTGCACTCAGAATCGATGATTTGCGTTAGAATTTGAGAATTTGATGGTTTAGTGTCGGGCAAAGCGAAAAGAGATGAATGTTGTACGATCTTATTTCCTGAATTTTCTTCGTCTCAATCTTAGGCAATAAAATCTCGTTCTATTCATCTGCTCAAAACACATATTTTCTCGGGTAAGGTTTCAGAATGTGGGTCTTCAATTTGTATATAGGTAAAATTTAAATATGAATTTCTTCTGATGACTTTATAATCTGATAATTGGTGAGTGATGTTTTGTCTGTCGAAGTAAGCATGATCTGCGTTGATGATGGTAATGTGGTAATACCGAACGTGCCGTTTACATCCATCATCTTGGCAGTATATAGGCGGCAATATCTGCACCCTATATTAGATAACAAAAATTTGATCAATATACATTCTTTTTGTGTCTCATACGCCGGATTATATGCCTAACACTTTGTATCATGGCTATTTATAGACTGAAGAATCAAAAAAACTACAACAACTCCAGCACTCACAAAAAAAATTACAAAATTTTCTATAGCAAATAAACAATTTTTATAGAAATAAAATTTTGACAGAAATTTTCTCATAGCGATAAGAATTTGACAAAATTTTTAAGAAAGAAGGACAATACAATTTGATACAAAATGTTTCGGGACTGAGCAAATAATTAATACTTGGCAAAATATATTCTATTGTTAACAAAATTTTTGACAAAATTTCTATGGAGAAACTTTAAATTGTTGGAGAAAATTTTTCACGATATAGAAAAATTAGAAGCACTTAGCACGTAAGCAAGCTACACGCAGTACTTAGTGCGGAAGCAAGCTAAATGCCGAACTACTTAGTGCCAAGCAAGACAATTGCCACTTAGTGCCAAATTCCAAGTACTGAAGCACTTAGTGCGACAGCAAGCCAATTGCCTGCGCAACAAAGCATATTGCCCAAGAGCTTAGTGCGGAAGCAAGCCAATTTCAGCAGCACTTAGTACATACGCAAGCCAAATGCCGAAGAACTTAGTGCGGGAACAATTTCCGTAGTGCTTAGTGCAGAAAAAAGCCAATTGCTGAAGCACTTAGTGCGGAAAGACAATTACCGAAGTAATCTGTCGAATATTTCAATTACAGAAGTGCTTAGTGCGGAAGATAACCAATTATCGAAGCACTTAGTGCGGAAGCAATCAAAATATCAAAATATTGCGTGCGGAAGCAAGGCAATTGCCGAAGCACTTAGTGCGGAAGGAAGGCAAGTGCCGAACTACTTGGTGCGGTAGCCAGGCAACTGCCGAAGTACTTAGTGCAATAGAACAATTGCAGAAGTACTTAGTACGGAAGAAAGCAAATTATCGAATCACTTTTTGCGGAAGCAATCAAAATGTCAAAATATTTCGTGCGGAAGCAAGGCAATTGCCGATGCACTTAGTGCGGAAGGAAGGCAAGTGACGAACTACTTAGTGCGGTAGCCAGGCAATTGCCGAAGTACTTAGTGCAATAAGTACACAATTGCCGAAACAATTAGTACGGAAGCCAAGCAATTGCCGAAGTTTAATTTAAATTAAAATGCCCAAATATATCCGGCCATGTTGTAAAAATACCCATCAAGAAATCGGGATACTAAGCACGAATAGTCCAAAAGAAAATACATATAATTAAAATGAATAAAAAGAAATACATGGACTAAAATATAAAAAAATAAGAAAAAAAAACAAACCCGTTCTGGAACACTACAATTTGCTCCATTTAATATATTTGAGGTGGCGAAAAAGGACGATGAACTCGACCCAAAAATACCCGCAAAAGTGATAAACATTGTGTAGGGATTGCATGTCCGAAGGCGATCTAGGCAATTTGGTATTGTTTGCGGAGTCGATGGT